>CAEGAG010229450.1:0-27643 GCA_903067065.1 Brachyrhaphis terrabensis | reverse complement strand
TTTTTTTTTACCCTGGATTGTTCTTGAGGTGGATTCCTCCGATACCTTGATGGCGAGCCTTCCCACCAGAACTTAGACGACGAGCTGGATTCTTCTTTTCCGTTTGGAGTCCTACTGCACCTTGCGGTGTAGCAGGCTGGTAACATTCGCATCTCACACGCAGTTGGTTATGTGAGACCACTGACAGACATTTTTTTTTATTATTTCATCTGGGATTTTTTGGACTTTACTTTTTTGGACCAATTTTTATTTCACACATTTTACAACTGCGGTGTACGAAATTCTCCTCGTGAATGATGTTGAGTCAAACCTCAAATTGGAATTGGAATTGAAATTTGATTAATCTGTTGACTGCTTCTGTTTGGAATTCAGATTAGCGGGGTGCACCCAACAGATTTAGATTGAGAACTAGCACTTGGCCAAGTCTTATTGTTATTATTTTATGTATTTTATTGTGTGTAATTTTATTTTCATGATTGTGTGTCTTGTACAACTGTTTGTCAATTTTGTTGTTTGTCACTAAAGCCAGTTGTTTTTTATATCCATCCAACTGCTTTTGTGTGTCATTTAAACACCCCAACTTGCTCCGATAGCCGAACCTATTGGCCCATTCATCTGAAATATACAATTACCTTCACTACTGTGTTACATATTCATAAAAAATATTTGCATTTTTGGATTATTTTCGCTGTGTATTCTGACCTTTTGACAAAATTGATATATAGCCTACCCCAAGTTTTTAATCCATGAAAACTTGAAGTCCCCTCTAAATACGTTTAGAGGGATAAATAATAAATCTATAAGACAAAGAAAAAAAAACTTTTAATTGATCAGAAAAAAACGTAATCTTTCTCACCAAAATACCAGAAGTGGGTTAGAACCAGGCTGTCATCTCCCAGGCTCAGACTCAATGCAGCTTTCAACCAGGAGATGTTATGATTCAGTTCAGTTCAACAATAATGCTAATAATGTGTTGGAAGAGAGAGAGTGCTTACTTTTTATAGCAAATGTTGAAATTCTGAAGGCTCACATACAGTAGATAATCCATGTAAGTGTCTCAGTCACTATTCTGTCGATTACAGTTTTGAGCATCCATAAGCGTCCTGTGATGGATCAGGCTGACTTCAACTTCCCTATGAAGGGCTGGAGAGGAATGGTGGACTGGGCTCGGAACTCTGAGGACCGAGTCAGCATCCCAAAGAACATCCTCTCCACTGGAAAGCCGGGTAAATGCTGCTTCATGGATGCTCTTAAAAATCTCAATTCCAAACATTCTTCAAAATCTGATAACAGATATCTGATAATTCTGTTAAACAGAGAGGTGAACAGAGTTTTTTCTCAAATACAGTCTACGCTTTATTTGAGAACAGAACTACTACGTGTGTATTTGTCAGCACAGAAAAGCAGACATATAGTGACAATTAGATAATTTGTAAAACAGTGTTTACAGCTATTAATCTGCTGAGCAAAGCCCCCCACTTAGATAAACACACACAGAGACGCTCGGATTTAATGTTGCACATAAAACATGCAGGAGAAAGAAGGGATTCTACGTCACCCGCTGTTAAGCAGCTGCAAAAAAAGGCTCGTTGTTTTCAAAAAGTGACTTTTTAAAGATGTTAATACAAAGCCTGCCTGCATGCCTTCACAATCTGATGACGCTGAAATGCAAATAGCAGCATCCAGATGCTTATTCTTGCTTACACACAAAGGGAATTATCCAAACGTGACTTTAAAGCAAAGTTATTGTTACTGTGTAGGAAAATCCCATGTACATGTTTGTTAATAAACACAAACTGATTAAACTTCTCTTTGGTTTAATCAAACAATGGTCCTTCATTAGGCCCTGGGTTTTCTCTGTGTGTAGGGTCATTATTTGATAGTCTGTTACATAATGAATACTCAGTTTTAATGAGGAAATCTCAGCAAGACAACACTCCATTTGTATTTTTTCAAGCTTTCCAGAATAAGTCTTCACAGCTTATAAATTGGGGGGGAAATATTCTGGAAAGGTTAACAAGCGAACAACAACAACAACAGCTCAGGCCATCTCTTCAAGAGATCTGGTTGAACTTAATCTAAAATGTAGCAGTAAGTGATGCTAAACACCTAGATATCAACTCAGTGTTGAGATGAAGCAACCAATCACAACAAGGAGGCTGGAGCAAACCTGGTCCCCCAGCAAAAAAAACAAAAAAACATCCCAAATGTGCAAATTAATATTCAAAATATGTTATCCTCTTCTTCTAGTTAATTAAACTTTATAGTCTCACTCATTTCTCTTTTATAATATACAAGAGCAGTGAGTGTGACCATGCATGTACAGGCTCAATGTGGAGCACTTCAGACAATACGATGCACGCTGTGCTCATGAGAAATGATAAGGTCATATTCTTTGAGAAGAACTTTAATTGAGAAATAGAATTAAGGTCAATCTTCAGCTTGAAGACACAAAAACTTCAGAATATTCAGTAAAAGCATATGACACACAATTTTACATCATTTTTAATATCATGCTTACAGCTTCAACTCCTCTTGGAACACTTTCCACAAGGTTTACAAGTCTGTTTCTGGGGATTTCTGACCTTTTTTCCTGAATAGGATGTTAAAGGTCAGACACTGATGTTGGGCAAGACGTCTGGCTCTTATTATTTGCTATTATTTAGAATTAGGGTGTTTGATCAGGTTAGGTCAGCTAAGGTCAGGTTAGGTCAGGACTTTATGGAGTACAATTATGACCCTGAACACTAAACAAGTGTTTAGTGAAATGTAATATACTGCTTTATTTAACAGGCATCCTGCCATGTTACTACACTGGACATCATTCAGTGTAGTAAAACAGTCCATTCTTTTAGGAGCAGTCTGCTTCCCTAGCTGCTGGATTGTATACACCTGAGCCCATTTAAAGTAACTGGAACATCTGAGTCCAAATTGTCATTTTTATTTTCTCAGGGCATTCATTGGATGAGAAGCAGTGCTTTCCTGGTCTTGACTTCAATCTGAGGCTAATTTATGATGTTAGGAATTTCAGAAAACAATGTCTTACTCTAATAAGACCCATTTTTTCTGTAAGATATATTCTATCACTTTACTATTTTTGTCATTTTACATAGTAAAAAACATAAATTGTTGCTTTCCTCTTGAGAAACATCTTATGTGTGATACCATGCAGCAACACAAACATAAACAATGGAGGGGGGAGAGAGATGTATGTTGGAAATAAAAGCATTATTTTGAGTTGATGTCAGCTAAAAATGACAGCATCAAGGTTTATTGTTCCCTCTGTTCTTTGACAAAGTTCTGAAATAATGGGAGACAAAATAACAAGATTTTCAGTACTTCAGTCACGCAGCAGCTTAATGCAAAAAGGACAGAGTGCCAAAGCCCCCTAGTGGAGGATGGAGCCACTATCCATTGATCCCAGAATATGCTTACTAACTATTTCTGATGTACAGATCACAGTGTGCTTGAATAAGATGACACAAACATTACAACAGGAAAAATAATAACTTTTCAACAGTTTTTGTACTGTATTTACATTCTTAGGCTTCAACTAATGTGAATTTATATTTATTGTGATTTTTTTTTTTTCTGTCATTTGTAAATCTTTCTCTATTGTCAGGTTTTGTAGTATAAGGTCAATTTTCCAAACTATCTGGCTACAAAAGTTCAATGTTACATTTGAAAAAGACATTTGAGTCAAACTGACAAAGCAAGTCCAACAGGTGGTGCGAAGCAGAAAGCTGTGACAAAACATGCAATGCATGCTCCCCCACCACCCTGTTTGGGTGGTATAAAAACCAGTTGTACCTCACTTACTGGTATAAAGACCAGTAAGTGAAGCTGAGTACAAGAAGCTGGCCATACAGGATGTAGAGGAGACGCTGCCCTTAAACACTACTGACTCACCCTGATTCTCATGTTTAGGTTGAGGCGACCAGGACTGTTACTTTTAAAATCAAGCTATCAGAAATCAAGTTACTTTTTCAAAATAACTTTGCTGTCACTGGTTATGATGCAGAAGATTGTGAAGTTATTGTGTTAATTCATTAACCTACTAATCCTGCGTTAGGCTGCAGGATAAGGTGGATTCTCTCCATGTGAGAGAATCTGTGGTGTGTTAAAACAGGGAAAAATTAAAATCATTCAGGAAACTGACCGCTGATGGTTTGCATTGACTGCTCCAGAAAAACTGATTGTGAAATGAATCTTTCAGTGGAAAGTAATTAGACCTTTAGCAACTTTAATCACTTTACTGCTCAACACCCCAAAGGCAGACATTTTAAATGTATCCGTAAAACTAACATCCAGTTACTGACACAAGTTGGATAAGAGTCAATAGTATTTGTTAAGAATTATTACTCCCTCATAGAAAAATATTGTTTTTAATTGATTGGAACTTTCTACATGCAGTTTTCAATTTTTACAACTTTCTTGAAAAACCAGTGTGTTTTGGTGAGTCCTACTCTTTCTATGTTGACAAACCAGCAGTTTGTTTCCTGTCTGCTGGCCCGTGTCGTTCCTTGTGCTAAAGAGCACTTTTGGGTGTTTATCAATGAGTGTTGAGGCCCTTGAAAACAAGCAGCATAATAATGAGCCCGTCATTCCTAATCAAGAGTCAACGGGATCCAATCAGGTGCAATTAAAGGTAATTTCCTCGCTGACTGAGGGAAGTGTCTCCCAAGCAGTAATGTTCCACCATCAGCCAGCACATCAAGGATACGATTTTCACTTGTTCACATTGATGAAACGGCTTTGGTATTTTATTTTGGGATGTTTAAAAGGAATCTAACAAAATGGTGATGGACCTCCATTACAGTAGCAAAGTATGTTACTTTGCAAGACTGTATTAAAACAAAACAAAAATAGAAGAAACATAAAGTTCTTATCATCTGTTGCTTCATGGTAACTGGAGTCTCACAATTTACTTATAAATTTAAATGATAAGAAGCATACCCAAATATTAAACTTTCTAAGCTAATATAAATAACATTTATTTTGGCACTCCTCTGTGTGTAAAGTGAAAGCTCATTTTACCATACTAACATAAATATATATGTTCATGTGTATTTTTATATGCATATACATATATAAATAATATATAACATGCATTGTTTCTTTAGAAATGATTTCCTCACTTACCTAAAGTTTTGTTATAAATCTACAAGTAATTGGTGCATACTGGCATAGATCTCTTTTTATTTCAGTCTTGATTCCATATGCTTTATGACTTCTCTAAATAAGCAAATGTATGTTTTGGTCTTTCCTTTGGTCTTTCCTTTCTGAACCAATTGGTTCTGAGTTTGTCTTGCAGACAGAAGATTGTGAATTTATTTTGTTAATTCATTAACCCACTAATCCTGCAGACAAACTCGGAATCAATTGGTTAGAATCCCTCCAGACTAGTTGTTGTTGGGCACACTCGATCTGGCTGAACATATTGGATGGTGTGGCCAGAGAGTGCATGAGCAGGACACATAATACTTCATCCCCCTCACACTCCCACACATCTTGCTTGGTTCCCCTGTGATGCCCATGGGAGCTCAGCTGTTGCCTGGGAGCCACAGTCTCTGCATGCTGCCTGGCACACTGCTGTGTGCTTCCGGGCTGCCATACAGTGTGCTGGAGCAGAAGAGTTGGATGTCTTCAGATGGCCCGACAGATGGAGGCATGTTTTCCTACGGTTTGGGTCTCGTTTCAGCCCAGTGCTACTGTTGAGTCCAGTTGTCAAGTTTTGACAAATCTCCTTCCATGCTGCTCTGAAATGGGGAAATTTATGAAAGCTAAAGTCATGTTTAGTAGCAGCTCAGATCAGTGTGGGCCTCTAAACGGCACAGTGTCCAGACACCTCTGGAGGAGTTTTCTGAATAGGTAGAGGTGCATTATGGACACAAGTTTTCACAGTCACTTAAAATGTGAGTACACATTGTTTTTGGATTGTTGTGGAGAGCAGTCACATGGATCCTGTTTGTGTGAAAGTTTTTTCTTGTGTTTTTGCCTTTGGTACTTTAAGAACAGACACTGAAATCTCTCTGACAATCGAAGTCACAGACTGGGGATAAACATCCCTTCTTTGCATCTAAATACATACAAGAAAACTACAGCTGAAATATTTTTTTGGTAATCAAAAAATCAATTTGGGATGCATAACTGAAGTGAAAAATGTTTTAGAATCTTCTACTGCAAAGGAGAGCTTTCAAGAACCTGGTATCCACCCTGGAGAACTTGCTCAGCATCAGTTGGGTGTGACACATCTGCATCTACAGTGAGGCAGTAGTACAGCTGCCTTAGACAAGAAGCTGGCCAGTTCTTTCCAAAAAGAACACCCAGAATGTCCTGCAGGAAGTTCAAGCTCTTATGCTGCAAAGTGGCACAGTTGGTAGAACTATTCTCCCTGTGCATGCATGGGTTCTCTCAGGGTACTCCAGCATCCTGCCACCATTAGGTAACTGGGTTCTCTAAAATGGTCCTTTAGGTATGAGTGTGTCGATCAGACAACAGTTCTGCTTTATAGGACATCTGGGCTGCCCTGTGATAGACCACCCAATCACTGCTGGGAATGGACATCAGAACCTTTTCGATGAAAAACAGAGTTGACTGATGTCTCTCTCTGAACATAGAGTTTTTTGGAAATAATTAGGATTTTCTAAATACTTGTCATAAGGGAAAGTTTGAACAAATTCAGAGAAACGGGCCAAACAGAGAAGGGCCTGCAGATCAGGTACAACCTGATGCCTGAAAAACTCCTCATCAGAAGAGGAAGAGGAATTCCTCTGGTCAGGTTGGATGCTGTTTACTTTGATGGAACCACTCTGGGCTTCTGCTCTGGATCATGTCTGTTCTCTCACCTTTGTCTCCTCCAGCAGACACACTATCCTGCCAGGGCAGTTACTCTGAGGCTGAAAGCCTGCTGGATGGGCGGCCATTTGTCTCTTTGAAAGTCAGAACCATAAAATAAAAATTATAAAAAACTTCCTAGCCGAATGTTGAAAAATTTTGTAGTGAATACAAACAACACAATGACATTTTAAGGAAGTGGACTGGCTCCTAAAGCTGGCATAGCATTAGAATTTTCTATGAGCGACTTCTTCTTACCTTCTAAGTTTGATGATAATCACTGTTTTTTTTCCAGCATGACGGAGCAGCATGAATCGGGGGAATAGTTAGAACAAACTGGCTCCAAAATCACAAAAGTTTTGAACTTGTGGTCAGGATCTTTACTCCACTGAGAACATGTTTTCAATTTTAAAACAATAAATGGAGAAACAGAAGCCAACAAAATGTGCTCAATTCCAAGCACTAAGAAGACAAAACTAAGTAATCATGAAAATTATGAATATGCTGAATCAAATAATGATAGGATGAATGTAATGTGTGTTAAGAGTTTCTGCCATGTGTGGATTTTTTAAAATCTTTTTTGACTTATAAAAAGTTGTAAAATTGCTAAGACAAAAAATAATAACAATAATAATTTCTCTGCCAAAACCTGTACAAGGGTTTGGTGTACAAGGTTGTGTACAGCCTGAGAGGTTGGTATGGAAACAATGGATTTGGCATTTCAGCCTTTAGAGAACACACCATTAGAGATGCATTTTGCACACACAGAAACGTCCAAAAGTATGGTACCTGATGGGCACTGGACAGATCGACAGCTTATTTAGTGAGTTTAAAAAAGTGTTAGAAGTTCTCATTTAAATCAGCTGATATCTACAGTGCAACATTGTTAGATTTTTAGGTTGGAAATGGTTAAGTCCCTAAAACACTCAGCTATAAAAGTATTTCATGCATGTTCCAGAACATTTCTTTATTCATTTCCTGAACATTCTGACTTTAACTCAGTTCATACATGCAGTGTAGCTCTGTTGATGCTAAGCTAAATCTCAGCAGCCATCCTGCTCTCTGACAGTCTCTTCTTCATGAAAGAACGTGAAACCAAAAAATGATTCTTGAACAGGCAAATAAACCACCTATTCATTTACTAAAAATCTATGAAAATTATGAAATCTATTTAGGTTTCCTTGACACGTGTGTCTCATGTGTGAGGTGTAGTGCTGTTGTTTGGCTGTAGGCGCAGAGGCAGCATGGCTGACCTGCCCTCTCCTTAACATTCAGAATGCATCAGCAGTCTTTTCATGACTTTGACCTGCCAGCTCACCATGTCCTCACTTCTGCTCCTCCCAAACACAGAAGCAGACGATGACTCGACCTTTGTAACCGGCGTTGTTCTCTACAGGAACCTGGGCAGCATTTTGGCTCTGCAAAGGTAAGACTAAAGGGGATGGACATGTACTCAATTAATCATCTTCTGAAAATATGATGCTGCTTTTAAGGATGAATAATGGTGTTCACATGAACCACTGTGACATTTTCAACACTGGAAAAATTTTAGGATTTGTTTAAAAGTACTTTGAACTTACCTGGATGAGTTTCAGCTATTTGTGACTGTGGCTGTGTGGTAGAGTAGTCGTCTTGCAATCGTAAGGTTGTAGGTTCGATTCCAGCTTCCTCCTGCCACATGTCGATGTGCCCTAGGTCAAGGCACTTAACCCCAAATTGCCTACCGATCTGTGTATCGATGTATAAATGTGTGTGTGAGTGCGAATGGGTGAATTACTTTAGGGTAAAGCGCTTTGAGTGGTCAAAAATGACTGGAAAAGCGCTATATAAGTTCAGTCCATTTACCATTTGGAAACAATGATTTGGATACAGCAAGCTCTAGGTAAAATTTTATAAAAGAAAATTCTGTTACTGCATTGCAAAAGAAATCTGTAAAAATTAAAAAGGTTAAAGGTAAGGGTA
Organism: Brachyrhaphis terrabensis; assembly: GCA_903067065.1. Classification (NCBI taxonomy): domain Eukaryota; kingdom Metazoa; phylum Chordata; class Actinopteri; order Cyprinodontiformes; family Poeciliidae; genus Brachyrhaphis; species Brachyrhaphis terrabensis. The sequence goes on along the minus strand of CAEGAG010229450.1, from coordinate 18,844 downwards.
TTCACTGTAGAAATTTGAAGGAATTTTCAACTAAGACTTTAACATGCTTTTAATTATTTATTTTTTTACTACTTTATTTCAATGTCTTTGAGATTAATGTAAAAATGTAGACAATTTCAATTTTGAATTAACAAAAAACTGACTAAATTAAACATAACTTGAAAATCTCCTGGTCACATTTTCTTACATTGTAGTAAAGTTAAAATAAGGCAGCTTCAAATGTGATAAGAAGATATTTTTAAGATAATGAACATAAATACATGTAAATTAGTTTCTGAGTCTAACCAGCTACATACAGCTGTGCTGACACTTGGAAATAGATGTCCATTATGATAATGTGCTAAAAGCATATAATGTAACATATGCAGCAGGAACATGAGACAGACACAACTCCCCCCCTCCCCCCTCCCCCCACTGTATCTCTTGCTAAACTTTGGATTTCTGTCATTTTTCAGTCTTCTGCCTCATTCTGTATTTCTCATCTTTGCTTTTGCATTTTCATTCCTAACCTCTTTCCTGTTCTGCATTTAATGCACCTCTCAGGGAAACTGAGATGAGTCTGAAGCAAGAGACTAGATGACACAAATGTTTAAGTTGACTGATTGTGCTTCTAAGAGCTGAGAGTTTGATTATGGGGAGAGCAAAAGTGAGTGTTGCTCACTCACTTTTGATGTGTGAGCAGCAAACAACTAGGGGCTGTTGACCATATTTGGTCATTTTGGTTTCTATGCTTCCAGTAGTAATGCATTTTTCCCACACTGTCTTTTGCAACTTGATTGATAGTTCATATGAAGGCAGACACTGCAATGTGTACTAAGTAAAGATAAAATAATCTAACAACAAATGCATTAAAATTAATAAAAGCTTTTGCAAAGAAATGGAATTCAGATTTGGGGAGAAGAAAATGACTTTTCCTAAAACATGTGAACTTTCTCCTGGTCCCCTCTTTAACAGCCTGCTAAGCCAAGTTTCAACTCACGTTAAGTTTATTTGTGTAGGATATTATTTCACAGTTCAGAGTCAATGGGTTATGTAATAAAACATAACCCATTGTTTTATTACTATTATGTTCTGAGGTGGTTCTGAGGTTGACCCACCTCAGAACATCATTTTTCTTTCCATATGTTCTGAAAATAATCTTTCCATATTAGATAGCAACGCTTTAGTGTGATTGTTGTGATTTTGATAAAAATCCAAAACAAGCCTAATTTTGTAAAAACATGACCGAAACCTATAAATTCCCATCACTCTTTTCAAAACCAGACCCTGAAATCATGTACTACAAAAGCATGTATTATCACGAGGAATTAAAAAGTAATCTTAGCATTTAAAAAAATAAATATTTACCTACCATAACACAAACATTATTTGTCACTACCAGCAATAAAAACATTGATTTTTATTTTTGATTCTCAATTATAATCTGGTTGATTATCAATAGCTGCGTTAGGTGTTTCAGAAACCAGGAGGAAAACTCATCAGTTAGCAACAAGAACAAGTTCAGTGACCATTAGTGTATAAGTTATTAGTGCACAACTTCTTTTAATTGCATATTTCAGGTTACTGTGTTGTTGTTTTTTTGCAGAAACAACACTATCCTCAACTCTAAGCTTTTGTCAGTGACCATCAAGCCCCTCCCTGCTTCCCTCTCCACACCTGTTGTGGTCGAGTTTTCCCACCTATACAACGTCAGTAAAAAAAAAAACTTCATGTCTGTTCTAAAGTCCTTTCAATTTCAAAGTGCATACCCAGATGAACTTAAACTCATTGTGATGATTCTGTTTCCCTGTTCCTTATTTGTAGGGCACTACCAACCAAACCTGTATATCCTGGGATGAGAGCGACAGGTAATCTCCTCTTTGTTGCTGATTACCTACTGAACCCTGTGAGTTTCAATGTTCTCATGGGAGATGTAACCATGTCTTGCTCCTATTGTCTGAATTGCGTGCCTTTGGTCACCTTTGAGTTAACATTATGTTGTACTGACTAACCCATGTAAACTCTTCCCATGTCAAGAGGACCGTATTGACCAAATTTTTCAGACTATAACTCGAATAAGCCAAAAAATGTATCGTGAAAAGAGAAAAGGATTTGCAAGTTACTCTGGCAAATCCTTTGCCAAATCGCTTTTGAAATTGTCTAACGTGATGAGGATTTTGTGCATGTTGAAAGGTTCGGTTGACATGTTGTGTTCAGTTGTCTGCTTTTCAACGAACATACGGAAACTGTCAGCTTTGGCTTGGAAGTCTGCTGGCAGTTTATGATGCAACAATGTTCTTGCTCTAAATCAGGACGGTCAGGAACAGTTCCTCTTCACTAGAGTTCTGATGATCTGTACTATTTAGTCAGATTTCCCTAACATAGCCGGCAAAGTGTGCAGCACAACAAAGTAGAGACGCCTGCAGTAAATCCAGGGTGATGTACATAAAGACCAGTTCTGCTGAGAGATGTTGAAAGATCCTAAAGGACGACATCTTGGTCATTTTTCATTGGGATTCTGTTTCATCAATATGATGCTTTTCTGAAGCATCTAACAGCTCCAGAACATTTCAGCAGAGCCTGACCATAAATATCACAAGACTTTCACATGAGGCTTAATATGAAAGTCGAACCAAAGACAAGCTAACCATATGTCTTGAAACCAGAGGAGTAATATACATAAGTGTATATTACTACTGTACAGCTGTGCAAGTTGTAAACTTTCTTACTATTTGGCCAAGAAAGTTTTTTTCTCTGCAGATGTTAAATCCATCTAAATGATAAAACCATTACAGATTTTTATCTCATTTACATAATAGACATTTTAGTGAATATAACATGAATCCATCTCGTCATAGTTCACATTAGATTTGATAATAAATTCTGTTTGCAACATTCTTGTTTGGAATATTACCACAGAGGAAAGAGAACCATTGTCTCTTTTCTTAGGATCGTTATGAAGCTTTAAATATTTTTAAGCTATTTCATGTTTGGGTGTTTGGGGACATGATATGACAAAATTATAAAACATTGCAGGTTGTTTTGAATGTGGAGAGGAAGAGTGTTCAAAGTGGGGTCTTAGAACCATTTGTGTTGCTGATTTTGTGCAGCAACACAATGCGATCACCTTTTCTGGGATTTCCTTTTACTTTGATGGTGAATTGGAGCACATCTACTCATTGACTCGTGCTCTAAAGGACACCTGGTGCATCCATATCCGCTTTTTACTTGCTGTCTTAAAACTTGTGTAAATGCAAAAGTTTTCAAGACTGATGTACTTCCTGTTTTTCTTGCTTAGAGTAGCCAAAATATTTTTTTCAGTTTTCATCAATCGAAATAAGAAAACTGAATATCTTTGATTTGACAAAGAAAAAGCATTTGAAGTGTTGGATCTTCCATCTCATTCCAAATCTGAATACTTTATTTGCAAGCTTAAGAGAGTTTAGAGTATTGTTGAGTATGTAAAAAAAAATTTAAATTCACAGCTTTTTTTGGTGATTTAACTTTTAAAAATTATATTTTTCAGGCACATTAGAACTTTTGAGCGGACCTTTTTGGATTCCATTAAAGTTGATTTTTTCAAAGACAAGTATTATTACTCCTGTCCAGTTCAGGGTAAGGTGTTGTGTGAACTTGGGCACATCACCTTACCCAAGCTGCACTCAGCCATGGCTGTCACTGCTCAATCACTGACACAATGTGAAAAATTAAAGAGAACTCTTAGGGAACTCATCCTTTTTCTGTTCCCAGACACACATTTCACCATCTAGAATTTTTATCCATTTAATTTGCTGAAAGAGTAAAAATGATTAGAGAGCATAAAGGAGACAAAGAGAATAAAAGAAGCCCGTGAAACGGTTCAATTTTACTGCTTCTGTGGGCAGATTCAAAGCACAGCTCTTCTACCGCTTCTTCCTAAATGCTCTGCTTCTTTCAGACAACAGATTAGAGTAAGCATGACAGAGTGGGGACCAGCATGCTGGAAGAAACACAGGCAGGAATTATGTAGCCTTTGTGCAGTGAGACTTTGTGTTAACCATGCAGCTGGAACCAGAGGTTTACATCCACTTCTGGACATGAATGTCATGTTTTATTGGTTCATCTGATTGTTTCTTTTTTGTCCAACAAATTGATCATATAATATACAAATTTAGTGAATAAAAAAAAAAAGAAGAAAACATTAATTGGGTTTAAAATAGTTGAGGATTTATTTTAATCAACACAGATTATACATTGGAGTTTAGACTAGGCCTAAAGAATCCAACCTGACCCAAACCCAGAGACTTTGTATCGAATCCAGCTCAGCTATACGTCCATTGTCCAACACACGTATCCCCAGTGGTGTCTATCTCCTGAGGTCAATGGGTGAGAGGCGGGGTCACCCTGGACAGGTCACATATGTTTTTTTTTCCCATATGAGACTCATGTTTGACTTTTTCATGGCAGTCTGAATGGCCCAGTTCCAATCTTATCACATCCCAAAAAATACTTCCACCTGTTGAACTAATTCGGATATGTATAGTTGTCAAAGTGTCTGCAGTTCGAACAGTCATATTGCATTTCATCTGACGTTTATATAATTGACTTTAGACATGCATCATAATTCTTCACCAGAAAAAGGTAGAAGCATTCAATCTGGATATAAACAATGGCTAAAAATTACTGTTATCAAATTATGAAAGAAGCCTGCGTCAGTGAAGTGCATCACAATCACACTACTCCGGGTCTGATAACACATCCAAACAGACTTCTCGACAGAAATTACTGTTAATGCTCCACTAAAGGCATTGTGCTTTTGTTTTTTTTAACTTCCTTTTTCTTGTTATGACATCATGCATGTGTGGGTCTTCTCTGGGTATTCCAGCATCCTCCCAACAGTCTAAAAATATGAACACTAATTTAATTGGTCTCTCTAAATTGTCCTTAGATGGGAGTGTGTGGTTGTTTGTCTTGTGTGTCTCTGTGTTGCCATGAAATGGACTGGTGACCTCTCCTGGGTTTATTCCAGTGACCCCTGGAGATATGAACCAACTCCCCTCCAGAATGAAATCTGTATGTATGCATGCATGCATGGATGGATGGATGGATGGATAAATCCAGGTGTACCAGCAGCAAAGTAAAAGGAGAAATTGAGATTTCAATGCTGTTTCTTTATTACCTCTCCTTCTCCACCTATCATTCTTTATCATTTGTCATCCCACTGTATGACAAATGATACAGTGGGATGACAATATCCCACTGTAGTCAATATGACCCTTAAGATTTCACCAAGACCCTGCATTGATCATCCTGGCTCTGCCTGTTTTTTGTTTTTGTTCTGTTTAATTTTGAAGACGAGTCTTCATCCAATTTGAAGAACATATAAGAGAATAAAGCTAACTTATGTTAAGCATAAAACACTGGACTACCGGTCAATATCTGAATACAAGCTTTTATTTGACACTTAACAACCTGGTGACTGTTGAATGTTATTGATTGCAGTCACCTTCCAGCTGTCGCTTACTGCAAGTTTTAGAGTCAGAGCAGTGGAAGAGAGAGCGACAGAGACAAAACAAGCACAAAAATCCAATCTTGTTGTGTTGGGGAGTTGGGTTGGGGGTTGGAACAAGACATGTTCTGGGTAAAATTAAAATCCATCTCGGTCGGCAGCTATGATTAATGAGTTAATATTTGGAAAAGAAATTGGAGTCTGAGGAGTCGTCCTTGTCATGTTGATAAGAGCTGTGAGACTGCTCGAGCCTTCACTCGCACGCTCCCGCTTCACTCCGGAATCGATAGCAAGAACATCAGCTGCATCTTTCTGTCTGTCTACCTGACATCACTGCCTGGTTGTGTTTGCAGCTTTTCCTGCCTAAGGTGCTCTAAAAACCTGAGCTGCATTTGATGTGGTGTCAGCCCTGGGTTGTGACAGTGCGTGCTTTGGCAGGTCTAACACTTTAAAATGTTGCGTAATGTTGATTATGTTGTCCTTGGAGGTGTTAGTGTTCTCTGTCAAAAGTAGCTGATTATGTGGAGGGCTTTAGGGATTTCATACATTTTAATAGAAAGAGCTCAGTTGAGGGGTGACAAGAAGATGTGAGAACTGAAACATAAACATAAAGGTTTGGACTGATGTTCTCCTTGCTCTTATTTTTTTAAGACACTGATTGGACATGGGTAGATTCTGAACCAATATGCAGTGACAAATCACTAATTACATGATTTTTTTTTTTCTAAAATTGACAATAGAAAGTGTATCACCTATGACATCATTTATGTATTATTCATTCTTAATGCAGCATGTATATTTTATAACATTGTTTCATATTAAGTGGTTTATTAATGTTTAAAGCATGAATGAATGAATGAATATATTATTGTCACTATATTTAGTGACAATAATAAAGTACCTTCTATTCAAACTGCATTGTGAGTGATTTTATGTGTCAAACTTACACAAAATGATAAATTTTTCTCAAATTCTGAAAAGTGTAGCATGCATTTACATTTGGTTCCCTCTATGCCAGGGCTTTAAGGTCTATGGAGATAAATTTGTTCCAATATTATTGCAAGCAAAGAATATGTTGCAGAAATTTAATTGTGAAAAAATGCATTTCGAAAATAAAACTCAGAAAAACTTTTTCAATCCAAATATATACATTTTGACAGTAATTTACTGTGTTTTCAGTAGCTGAACCTATTATTTATGCAGTTTGCTATTTTGTGAAATTTTATTTTTTCCAAATAATTAAAAAAAAAAAATCTTTCAGGTTATATCTTTTAAAATTTTATTTTTTCAAATATTTTATTTTTTGTATTTTTTTATTTTTTGCAAAAATTATATTCAAATGAAATTTAAATATAATTCAAATTTCATTTGAATTATATTCAAATGAAATATAATTCATTTGAATTATATTTCAAATGAAGGTTCTTGCACCCAGAACCTTGCACAGATCTGGGTGCAGGGTTAAGATGCATTTCCATTTGTCTGATTGGAAGCTAGCAGTAGCATTTCTGTCAGTCGTTGCGTGCGTTTCTATTGGTCATAATGGCCAGTAGTTTAAGTGTCCTGTCCTCTGCCACGGGGTCAGCTTCGTGCTGACCCCTGCGGCTCCCCCATCACATCACTGCATAGAAAAGGACAATGGCTACCACAGACAGTGGTGTGTTGTGTGTCTGGTCCAGTTTGCTGTCCATTCACTGCCTGAGGTATTTGTACCTGTTGATCGTGTCCACCTCATCTCTCCTACAAACTAAACTGGTCATAAACTTAGTGTGAACCTCCCAAAGATCATGGCCACTTTGTTAGTGTTGAACTGCAGGTGGTTTGTGTAGAACAAGGTGACAAAGTTATTTACCAAACCGCTGTACTGCTTTTCCTGAGACCCTATGAACCTAAAGACAGCCATGTTGTCTGAATGTGATATGACTCAAAGTTATATGAGAACTCTGAGCTGTAAAGGGTAAAAGAGGAGAGATGACAGGACAGTTCCCTGCGGTGCTGCTGATCACAGTGTCAGACTTGGTGTTGACATGTGGTCTGTCGTTGAAGAAGTTCTCACATCCGGTCAGCTTTTACTGGAGCAGACAGGTGGATTATGTTGGAAGCACTAGATAAGTCCAGGTAAACATGATATAAACAAAGACCAATGGGTATAAATACTTTTGAAAGGTATTGTTATTTCACCGTAGTTTTGGTTGCCCATATGAAACAGAGATGTTATGGGACCATCCTCACATTCAGACAGTGGAACCACAAATCTGACTTTTCGACACATAAAATGATGCAACACTGGGCTACGACCTGCCACATGGTACTGCAACAACATTTAAAAGATTTCCCCCAAACGTCTTTATCTTTGAATGGTATCAAAGCATTAATCACATATTCACTCCTCTAAGAGAGCTTTTCTATGTTTCCTCTGTGCTGGCACATTGCTCTTTATCCATGTGGCCTTTACTTGGCAGAGGACATCCTTTCATGCAGGGCTGCTGGACCAGCACCTAAATTATCCAATTAAACAGCGAGGGCAAGAGTGTCTGCAAGCTCCTGTGTGCCTCACAGAGAGACTTAATCATTTCAACAGAAAAAAACTGTTCTGTGTCCTAATAGATTGGATTTCAGTTAGAGGTGAGGTGCTAATGTCAGCACTGAGTCGCTGCCTGCTGCTAAGAAGCAAAACTAACTACATCCTAAACCCTCTCTGCTTACAAACTCAAGCAATGGAAAACTGTGTGGAGATATGGTTCATATTCTTAAACCATCTTTATTATTTCCACCAGTAAGAGACCTTCCAGATTCACTGACGTGACATAAAGTAAGCCAGTGCTGTTTAGGTCACCCTCATCCTACTGAGCTGTTTTAGAGCAAAGAAAGCAGCAATCGTCCTGTAATCAGGCTCTTCATCAATGTGTTTTGTTTTTAATGTTCCATTCTTAATGATTTAAACTCTAATGAAGGAACAAGCTGCTTTCTATGAAGTGAATTGTTCTTATCAATGAGAGTATTCACTTTGCATCTGTGTGTCCTGTATCTCAGCCTCACTCCTCTGCCTTGTGGCAGGTGCTCTGATTTTGGAAAATCAAGAAAATGAAAACTGTGGGTTCAACCTTTTTTTCTGAACTATTATCAAAGGTTATCTAATGGTTGTTGGGACACAACAGAAGAGGAGGATCTACATATTTGGCCATAATGTAGCCAACAGAGGAAATATAGAAAATAAAAAAATGTGTATGAGTTATCCCAGAAAATAAGTATTAGGGCCAAAATTGTTCATCTTATATATACCAATGGCATATGGTACCTATCTTATGCTAGCTACATGCCATCCCAAACTCATGTCTGGAATTTGCAGCTGTCATTACGGCCCACTACCTGACAATATTTGGGTCTGGACAAAATATGCAGCAACTTATGAAGATGGTTAGAAGTGGATTCCTTAAATTTTAAGGACAGACTGTCATTAAATCAGAAAAAAACAACTTCTTCTTGGGCACACAAAAATACTAACATTTTATGGATGCATGAAAACATGGAGTGTAATCTAGACCACAAAATATGCTACAAGCCTCAAATAAAACAGTAGAATCAAAATAGCTAAATGTATTTCAGTTTTGTGGAACTCAAAATCTATAGGTAGTTATATACTTTATTGTCCCCCATACGTTTATCTTTGACAGTGTGCAGCAAACAAATGGGGGTGACAATAGTAGGAGTTTACGCTGCAGTCTGTGGATTGCTGGTACGATTGCCGGTCCATCTGCCCCTGTTGTTTGTGTCTTTGGGTAAGACATTTCACCTGCCTTGCCTGGTGATGTTGGTCAGAAGAACCGATGGTGCAAAATGGCAACCTCACTTCTGTAGACTGCTCCCTTTGAGATTTCAATTTGATATATAAAGGGCATATGTCAAATAATAGAATTATTATTATAAAGCTGCCACGGTGGCAGTGCCACCACAATTAATACACTACAAACAAATTAAATCATGCTGACACCACAAAAGCCAAAATACACATATTGTTCATTTAAAACACATATTACACATTGCAGAATAAAATGGAAACCAGAGCATCAACAGTGTGACTGTAAACTCTGTACCAACCTCATTTATCAGAATGATGGATGAAGGAAAAAATTAATATTAAAATCTATTAGTCTCCAAGCAAGGGTTATACAAGTCTGATGACACTCGTCATAGATAGACTGCAGGGACTGGACCTTCCTATCAGCTTTACTGCACTTTGTATCAAACAAGTTAGTTTTTAGATGCAAAGAGAAATTATTATCAAATCAAACCTGATGATAATTTCCAACAGATTAAATATGTAAGCTGCTGGTTAACTCAAACACTTGGTTTATTTTCTAGATATCAATTAAAAGCAGGAAGTTGTCACCTATAGTCAATCAGCATTTCTTCAGTTTTTCTGACATTAATAATGAAGTGGTGCTCCGGGGTAACATCTGCTCAACCCTGCAGCTATTCTACATATTACAAAAAATGCCAAAACAATCAGGATTGTAAATAATGTGGGACAGCGTGGGGACACGTTAAGTCATTGCTTCTAAAGCATCTGGCTAATTTGATCAAATTCAGTAAGGCTATAATTATGTTGCTTCCTGGTAACACCAAAACCTGCTTAGTGGTAGAGACATGAGTGCTGTCTTTGAAGGTACACCAATTTTAAAATGGGATTTGTGTATTTTGGCTTGTGGAATTATGATTTGGGTGATGGGTGGGAAGAAAAATCCAAAAACGAAACAAATTTTAAGAAACAGGGTGATAAATCTGCTCAATGTTTTTGTCACATAAAATTTGAACATTGGTTGTTTTTGGATATCTTTACTTGTGTAATATGGAAACTTGAAAATTGAGAATGGTACTTGTACTGTAGGTTTTATTTGGGCAGTAATTAACTTAAGAAGATGACATATAATAATACTTCTCCCTGTACTATTCGGTTTGTTTTGGATGTCAAACAAGTTTAGATCATGTCCTATTTCTTTTTTCTCTTGATCTACATTAAAAAAACTATCAAACTTATATAAATTAGCCTAAACTTTGGTGTATTATCTAAGACCTATTTGGAATTTGAGTGGATCCCACACTCCAAATTGGTGCATCCCAAAATGAGTCTGAAAACAGCCAGATCTGTTTGAGTGAGGGTCAATTTCAACAAAACAATTATTGGTAAAGCTGCCTAATTATCCATCCTGTGTCTGATGACCTTCACTCACCCTAATGACTGACTTTCAATCTCTGGCAACTGCCAGGAGAACTATTGCTCTTCGGCTGTAGACCTGCCAGCTCCTTGCTAATCAAGTCATTTATAAACTCTCCTCTGGTCTGCATGTGGACCAAACTGAAGTCAAATTGGGCATTTTCTTCCAGGTGCTTATAGCATTTTATTTATTAATCTTGTTTAGTGGTGAGCAAGTGCACATAGGTGCATTTTAAAAAGAAATCAGGAAAATGAAAAGACAGAAACGAATATTAATTTGAGAAGATTAATTAAGAACAGTCCTCATATCTAAAGTCCTTTGTATCCAATATTTAGTCATTAATAATAATAGTTATTAATTGGACAATAATATGAATCATTTGCAGTGTGTCGCTCTGCAGCCGTTCCACGCCGCGCTCACTCGGCTCTCCGCTCCGCTCCTGCTGCAGCCCAGCCGGCGGAGATGGAAAACGGATTAAAAAGCCGGTGGTGTAAACGCGGTGGGATTTGAAGCGCGCGCCGTCTTTTCGTTTTTTTTTCCCTGGCTCTGTATTCACCGCATCGCTTTTCTTTGCGTGTGTGTGTGTGTGTGTTTGTCTCCGTGCAGCTCCTCTCTGCTGGGATCTTGGTCTGCCAGGGGCTGCAGAGCCGTGCTCGTCGACTCATTCAGAACCAAATGCGTGTGTGACAGACTGTCCACCTTCGCCATTTTAGCACGGCTGAACCCCGACATGGTAAGTGCTGCAACGCTGCCTTGACTTCCCTTAACGTTGAAGGTGTCGCAGACTGTGTTTTTGTTCGGGCTGTTATTTGAATCTATCCGTGTTTCTGGGTTGATTTTATTTCTTTTTTTCCTCCCAAAGATCGTTATTGTCCTTTCATATAAAGAGATCCTCTCTCTCTGCCTCTCTCTCTCTCTCCCTGTCCTTTCTCTTCTCTGTCTCGCCATGCCAAAGCCGTGCAGATAAAGGTTATTGTAGATTGCCAAGGAAAAGGATTTTTCTTGGTATCTCTTTTTATGGAGCTGTTTATGCTATTCAAGAGGAAACGCACGCGGCGAGGGCAGCACGCGGCTAACCTGTGTATTAATTCACACACATAACAGGTTGAATAGGATTTACATTAATGTCAGAAATGAAAATAACACCCACCCCACACCGTTTAATAGCCTTATTACATGTCACACCATGCACTGATGTCCAGAATAACGTGTTTTAACATACTAAGCGATCAATGGTGTCTCCATGGTTACCAGGCCCCTTGGAGAATGTCCAAGAGGGAATGTCTTGTCTGGCAGTTTAGTAATCTGAAAAGGATACGGACACACAAAAAAGGAGAAATGTTTATTGGATATGGATATATGCTGACATATCTATATGGGACTACATGCATGGGACTACAGTGAGACGGGTAACAATGGCCTCACAGCATGCTTCATTCCTGTGCTGATAGGCTCAGAGAGAAGCATGCAGAATATCCCAGCAGAATCCTGTAGACTCTAAAGTGGCCCAGTTCCATTAGGGAACAAGACAGTGTCTTTGTAGGGAATCTTCATTCTCTGCGATTAGTTATTATTAGACTGGAAATTTCCTCAGAAGTGTTTTTTTGACCAGTTGCCGTGGCAACAGCATTGGCACCAAGGCATTCTTAAAGACATAGCAGGAAGCGTGCGGTTCGTCATGCTGCTTATGGCCCAGGGATGAGACTATGAAACAGCTTGGCCTTTCCCAAAAATAAAACATTCAGTGGCAATTAACTGGCTCTGGCATTCATAATGCAGAGTAAAGGTCTTTTTGCTGTAACAGTCAAAAAAAGGGGGAAAAGTCAATGCCGTTTTAGTTAGGTTCCTAAAAATTTAAATTTTGCATGCATTTACATACATACTAAATTTTTGGTAGGAATTTCGAAGACACGTCAGTAGACGTAAAGAACAATCTTCATTTTACAAACATATACCTATAAAAAGTAAAATCAAAGAAACTTATCCTTTTTAGTGGTCTCTTAATTATTTCCAGAGCTGTATATTTCAGTTCTGAATAAGAATGGAACATTTTTGTCCCTCAGGCCTTTAAAAATTCTTTCATCCATTTACCAATTCATACATCAGTCTTTCCACCATAATGTCCATTCATTCTCAATCCATTCATCCATCTTTAAAAACACTTCTTCTTGTTTCCTTGGAATGGTATATTTAATCATCTATCCATCCATCTGTCAATCCATTCCATCCGTCCGCCCATCTTCCTTCCCTCCCTCTTGTTTTTTGTTGCTTCTACACTTAAAACTATCTGTGGAGTGGGGAAATCTGTTCCTGCAAGTTACAGTTTTCCAAAGGAATGGTTAGATAACACCACTAAAAGGTCCTTGACTTTATTTTTGTTTCTATGACACTTTTTCAATACAAAATATCTCAACATTACAACTGGTAGCCAAAGTCATTCAAATCACCAAGCGTCTGCTTTACTGTGCATAGACTGTCCCACTGACATTCAGACATATCAGTATGTTGTGAGTCATTATGGATTTTTTTTCATAACTCCTCTCATTTCTCTTATCTAATGTTTCCATTCAACTCAGTAAATTAGTGCCATCTTTGATTTGTTTTTAATAAATGTGGGGAGAGCTACACAGCACCTATAAACCTTCCACAAAACAGTCATTTTGAAGATGTTTTTAAATTACTTGGGATTTCAAAAGTTAGACATTTTCATGATATTTTTTGCCTAACTGTAATTGTATTGATCTTTTCTACCCCGTTATATATAGGTGGATGCACATTAGCCTTGATTTTTTAAAAACGTTATAATTGGCTTTAATGTGCTTCATTAGATCTGTGTGACTGAGTATATTGAGTCTTTTTTTGGTTTCCCATTCTAAAGCTGCTGTCATCTTACCAGGTCTTGATGTGTATGTGTTTTGAAAAACTCATCTTATGAGAGCCTAAACATGATAAATGAACAGAACATTGTAGAACATGAAGTCCTGCTAGAATTTTGAAGCATGTGAGCCACTTTTATTGTGCTCCTATTCTGAATACTGCAGGTATATTAGGATAAAGGGTGATAAAGGGAAAATTTGTTTTACTACATAACTATGGAGGATATTAGTTTTGCTTTAACATCAAAATCATGGTTTTGTTTTTTTCACCTTTAAGGATCAACTGACTCTCTGACTATCACCACTCTCAATTTCAGTTTCAAGTGTCCAGCATGTCAGGTGTTCGAATCTTCGTCATCCATCATTAGATAAGATTCAGTGATACCGGCTTTATCATATTAGAGTTATAGGTCCTTTTGTAGTTGATAACTTCAGTTTAAATGCGGTTTGAGAGCTGCGGTGCTCATGCAGCTGAATTGGTAACACGTCCAAAAAATTGTGGCAGCCTGCCTTAGCTGGTGATTGAATTGTTTATGCTACAGCTGCATAGCAAGGCGATGTTGGAGTGTTGTTGGAGTGTTATTGTCCCATGGCATCATCTGCTTATACTCCAATGAAATAAAAGAGAGATATGCAATTGTGTGTTGGTGTATTAGTTTTATGTATGGCCAGTCTCTCTTTTTTTTTGCACAATCTGTATTGTTTTCTCTTGTATTTATTGTAATGTTCACTCATTCATTCACTACATCACATCTCCCTCATTGTTTTGTAATTTATAATCTTCCTTGAGACTTATTTATTTTTTAGAAAGCTTTAGAGCTACAGATCCTGTTGCTCAGGCTAAGCAACAGACGTGCCGCTAAACATACTACATAGTGCGCTAAAGAGGGTAAGAGTCGACTGACTAACCATAGTCTCATTATTCCCATTCACATCTGGAACAGTTTTGTTAGTTCTTTCAACATTCGTTTCAGTATCTCACTATGGGACACGCTCCCAGCACCTGTCCTCCAGAAGCTCTATTACATTACACCAGTCCTGACTGGCCGGTAGAAGTGACATCAGCTCCAGGAAGAGGGACTTCCCCCCAGTATAAATGCCTGACGTCACACAAGCTATCTTCAGTCTTAACACCTCTTCTCACTCGCAGAAGCAACTCTAAGATGACTAGTACGGTAACTATTAAGCTGGCTTAACTGTTCACAGAGCGAGCTAACAACTCGGTCGCCGAACGCTTCTCAATAGCTGTTCTTGGTTGTTCTGAGTTCTTCTACCGCGGGTCTGTCACAGAATAGCAGCAACTGCAGCAAGTCATCAAACTAGCTGTGCTAGCTACCAAACCTCCATCCACCGCGAGCATGAAGAAAAAGAGGCGGGCTACCTAGGGAGCTAGCCTCGGGGTGGGAGAGCGGGCACTGCCTGACACCTGCTCCCCCCCACCGGGAAACGTTTTGTCCCAGTTCGAGTTTCTGAAGCCACGTTCAGGGCAATTCAAACGGCCCGCAGAGCCAGCGTTGGAGCTCACAGGTCGGAGCCGAACGAAGAGGAGAACGATCACACACAGCCAGAGTTCAGTGGAGCCAGAGCTGTGGTCAGTGCACAAACACCTCTGAAGAAACAGGGAATACGTAAGCCTATGTATATAGACGACTGGTTGATTGCAGCCCAGTCTCTGAGGGAACTTAAGGCGCACGCCGAGATGCTGATATCACATCTGGTGGCTCTGGATTTCACAATAAACTGGGAGAAGAGTATCCTAACCCCAGTACAAATAATCACCTTCATTGGGATGTCCCTGAATTCAGACAACTTCAGAGCACGCCTCTCAGCAGAACGATTGAAAGCCTTCTAGGCTTGTCTGGCAGTTTTTTGCAAAGGCGTACTTATGAAATTCAGACTATGCCACAGGCTGCTTGGTGTGATTGCGTTAGCACTGTCAGTGATCACGTTCGGCCGTTTGCACATGCGACCATTTCAACAGTGGGTAGCATTGCTCAATTTGAGCCCAATATATGCCATGCCCACCGGAAGGTGATTGTTTCTGGGACATGCGCACGCGCTCTGAGTACGTGGAAACGCACCGCATTCCTGAACACCGGTGTTGCCATGGGAACCATCCTAACATGGAAGGTTGTTACCATGGATGGCTCGTTGTGGCTGGGGTTTGTCCGTGTACAAACACGGACAGCTCACATAAACTGTCTGGCGCTCCTAGCTGTGACACTGGCTCTGAGACATTTTCTACCTTTTATCAGAGGGCACCATGTTTTGGTCAGAACAGACAATACAACGGTGGTTGCATACATCATCAGGCAGGGAGGCCTGGGTTCACATCATTTACACATGCTGGCACACAGACTGATAGCCTGGACCAGCTTACGCCTTCTGTCACCTAGAACCACTCATGTGCCAGGGGTGATGAACAGGGGTGCGGCCCTGCTGTCCAGAGGCAATCCCTGCTACAATTACAACTGTAATCCACAGTTGTAATCGGCTGTGGATTACAACTCCACAGCGGAGTTGTAATCCAAATATGCAGTGGTACGGTGAGGCTGTGGTAGACCTCTTTGCATCAGAGGAGAACACTCAATGTCCGAGGTTTTTCTCCTTGATTGAGGGGCTGGATGCTCTAGCACACGAGTGGCCTCCAGTTCTCCTGTATGCTTTTCCACCGCTAGAACTGATTATTCCTACCCTCGCCAGGGTGCGAGAGAGGAAACATTCACTTGTCCTGGGAGCTCCCCGCTGGCTGGGTAAGCACCGGTTAGCAGAGATTTTCCAGTCACTGCAGGGTGAGTCGTGGTGGCTCCCTCTCCGCGGAGATCTCCCATCACAGGCACGCGGAGAAATATTTAATCTTCATCCGAAGCGCCTGGCTCTATGGGCCTGGCTTGTGAGAAGGTGAATCTGGCAGCCAATATGCTTCCCCAGAACGTCACTGACACAATTCAGAGTGCAAGAGCAGTCTCAACTTGTAGTCGGAGCTATTGCTATGGCCTATCAGAGTAAAGACCTTGCACCCCCTGCAGGTCTACGAGCTCATTCCACTTGTGGCATGGCCTCATCCGGGGCACTGTTCCAGGGTGTACCTTTGGAGGACATATGTGATGCTGCCAGCTGGGCAACTCCTCACACCTTCACTAGGTTCTATAGACTGGATGTCACGGCACCAACTCTGGCTCACACAGTTCTGGGCGTGGGATCCACACTTGGATAACTGCAGGATGCATCTTTTGGTCTTCGAGTAAGCTTATCTGGCAATACGGGAGTCGCCATATCCCATAGTGAGATACCGAAACGAATGTTGAAAGAGAACTTTAGGTTAAGAAATTAACCCCGGTTCTCTGAAACATGAGTGAGGTATCTCACCAGATCACCCTCCTTGCCTGGAGCGAGGAAGAGGTGTGCTTAAAAGACTGAAGATCGCCTGCGTGACGTCAGGCATTTATACTGGGAGGAAGTCCCTCCTCCTGGAGCTGACGTCACTTCTACCGGCCAGTCAAGACTGGCGTAATGAAATAGAGCTTCTGGGGGACAGGCGCAGGGGTCGTGTCCCATAGTGAGATACCTCACTCATGTTTCAGAGAACCGGGGTTAATTTCTTAACCTAAAGTTAGGATGTGGTCTAGACTTTAAATAGGCCATTACAAAGCATTTATTCTTATTTGAGTCATTTTATTGTACATTTGATGCTGTGTTTAAAATCATCTTCTTGTATGACAGTAAATAATTGTCTCATGAGATTAAAAAGAAAATGAGAGGCTAATCCAAAGTAAACTTTATTGGAGACAATCAAAAGGGAAAATAAGGCATAAAAAATTGCGATTGGAATTTACCACAATGCATAGTGACAAACTACAAAGCATTCTGGGAGATGGTTCTTTGGACAGTTGCGACACAACTGAAGTTTTTTGACAAGGCACATCAGCTCTATGTTCACAGATGCAAAAACAAAGCATAGCTTTAAAACAACACTGTCCCCACTGTGAAGCATGGAGGAGGCTGAGTTATGCTCTGAGGCTTTGCTGCATCAGGCACAGGGTGCCTTGAAAGTGTACAGCAGGTGATGAAATCTCAAAACTGTCAAGACATTCTGCAGAAAAATGTGCTGCCTAGAGTCAGAAAGCTTTGTATCAGTTGCAGGTCATGAGTCTCGACCCAGAACACAACTAAAAACACCAAATAATGGCTAAGAGAAAAAACATTGGACTATTCTGAACAGGCCTGCTATCAGTCCTGATCTAAATCCTGTTAAACATCTGTGGAAGGAGCTGAAGCATCTGGAGAAGACACCCTTCAACTGGAGACACCTGGAGCAGTTTGTCCATGAGGAGTGGACCAGAACACCTGTGGACAGGTGAAGAAGTCTCTCTGACTAGAATTTGTTTGGTTGTAGTGATTGCCTCAAAAGGATGAGCAACAAAATATCAAGTTACAGGTTGAACCACATTTTAAAATCAATGTCTAATTTTCATTGTTTGATTTTCAGTATTTAATTTTTTTTTTTATCATTTATTAGTGTTGTTAGATTGAAGTTATTTTAGAGACCATTGTGGACTTTTTGGTTAATTAAGGACAACAACAATGTTGTCAATGTGTGCTTATCATATTTGTTGTCAAAAGCTGTTTTATGAATCAACTGAAGTGATTTGAATTGTTTTTGATCAGGTGACATCATATTCATTTCATTTTCAGACCTGAAAGGAACCATTTATTTAACATGTTTGACAAGGCAATGAAAACATTCTGTAAAAATGATGAAAAATCTTGCTTTTAACTTCTATTTCAGAAACTTTCTTGTGTTATCAACTAACAGACTTCATCTTGACTACTAAGGTGAATGCAGTCAAAAACACAATAATGGCATCAAACACTAACGGTGGATTTCACATCGTCAGGTATTACAGAGAGGGGCGTTACCACTGGACGGCTGATCTGTCCTGCATCATGTATCACAAGAGCTGCATGGCTGCAATGGCCTGATGGATGTAGTACTCTGAGACCTCCTTGCCAGGCCTGATGAGCCTCCCTTCGATGGTGCAACACCAGCCTGTCGTACACCTCCAGATCCTGAGGAGCCACTAGACTCCTGACCTCAGACAACAAGGACAACTGTGGGTGGGATAAGAAATGAAAGCAGAAAATAAAATAAGAGCATATTGAAAGAGAACATGGCTTGTGATTGCAATCAGATCAGGTGTTCCTCATACTCCTTTACCTTTGCATGGGTGTTGAAAAGCTCAGAAAGAGCCATGGTCAATGGCTCCACATTGATGTGTCCTTGC
>CAEGAG010229440.1:0-11817 GCA_903067065.1 Brachyrhaphis terrabensis | reverse complement strand
TAATATGTCCTCCACTGTTTTGAAACCGCATCTGCTAATAAATACGAGTTCCAAGACACATACTAACTAATCATCTCACCTCGCCGATCATTTTGCTTCTTTCAGGTTCTTGTAACACTTGACAAACTGGAAAGAGTCAGCACCTTCCAGGAATTTGTGCAGATTTTCAGCCAGTTTGGCAACGAGATGGTGGAGTTTGCTCACCTCACAGGAGACAGACAGAATGTGAGTAGCAATGCAATTATTAAATTGCACTTATTTTTCTTTTAATCAAGAAAACCCTATCAAGTATCTTAAGTAAAATCTGAAAAACCTTTAGTTTCCTCCTCATGTGAATGCTGTGCACCAAACTGGGCTTTTCATAAATTTATATCTATGAGATAACACTGGACTTTGAGAACTGCAGTGTCTGCATAGTGAAGTGCAGCACACTCTGGGGAAAAAAAAAAAATCAATAATCCAACCATGAAATATTTACATATTTTTAAAATATCTGAACAATTGAATAAGACTTCTTTCTCGGGCCCGGCTTCTTTCTGCAAAGTTTCTTTACTTATCCATATTTATTTTGCATCGACAGTCTTTAGAAGCAACTCACAGGTCAGTTGTGACTCACGCTATTTACATCACGATTCAGTCTTGAAAGGAGCTGACCTGTGCTTTCTTGTGGTGCATGCTATCAGCCATATTGCAGCACATTTGCAAAACAAAACATGCACTCAGTGCTTCGAAAACACCCTCCAACTTGAAGGGGTTCTAAACTTTGTACTGTCAGAGGACTGATAATCCCACTTTGATGCATACATTCAGCCTCTGCAGCTAAAGCGCTTTGCCTGCGGAAGTCGACGTGAAATGCAGCGGCTGCGTTATTCAGACAGGGAGGGAGGATTCGCCATCCATCTGTCTGAATTTCATCGGGGGCTCAGGTTTTGAAACGCACATCACGTCGCTCCTAACGCTTCCTCTTCTCATTTGCCACTTTTTTTTTTTTTGTCATATTTACACCCCCTCATTCACTCTCCATGTTCACACATGGAAAGGCACATGTCTTTTTCTTTCTTTTTTTTTTTTTTAAAGGAAAAAAAGCATCTTCAGCTATTGAAAGCAGATGAGCGGAGAGGCAAAAATAATGACAGATAATCACATCGTCTTTGTAATCTGTGGCAAAGTGCCTGCAGAGGAGTTGATTCAGCTGCCGTTTTCAAATCCTGTGTCTGTAGAATTCAATCTGCACATCTCCCATGTAGAATCCATGCAGAGTGACACAAACAGGTTTTCTTTTTTATATTCTGGTAATATCTCTTTTTTTTTTTTTTAAAGAAAGATAACCCACAAAGCTGCACATGTGTAACCTGCAGAAAAATCCTGATTATATCTGGGTGACCGCGCAGGATCCTTTTTATGCCTCATATCCCTTGGACACCCTGAGAGTTGTAAGAAGTCTTTACTAAAGTAAAGGCATCCATTTTCATCGTATGTGTGTGTGTGTATATGTGCTGTAGGATTTGAAAGACGACAAGAAGAAGGCGAGAATGGCAGCAGCCCGGGCAGTGCTGGAGAAATGCACCATGATGCTCCTCACGGCCTCCAAGGTAAAACTGACCNTGATCATGTCCAGCTTAAAAATTGAAACCTCTCTTCAATTTCAAGTTTTCCAACGTGCTTGGGTCTGTGCAGTAATTGAGTCAAGACACATTAAGTAAAAGAGAAATAAAAAAAGAGAGAGAAGAGGGTACATGGGTTGATATTTCACATTCAACCCCCTCCGCAGACTTGCCTCAGGCACCCAGACTGCGAGTCGGCGAGGATCAACAAAGACGCCGTGTTCCACCGAATGCGCTGTGCCCTGGAGCAGGTCATTGAGATAGTCACCGAGGCACGGAGCTGTGGGGAAAACAAGGTCCTCCCTACTAGTATCTACAACAGCATCAAGGACTTCAAGGTATAATAACATTTTGTTGTAAAGAAGCGAGCCTCACGTTGCTCAGCCGATATCTGATTGGTTGGAAAAGATACTATCCTGACTTTTGAATTAAACAGTGACTCGCAAATGTGTTCGTGTATATACTGACATTTTTCACACTTTGTAATGAGGGGAGAAGTGGGGTGAAACAGGGTTTTCAAAGTTCTTTGCAAATAAAAATCTCAAAAGTGTGGCAAACGTTTAATTCCTACCACTTTTACGTTGCCCCTGGTGCAGCTGATTGCGTTGATATAAGTATCAACACAGCTGTTCTCTAGAGAGCTCAGATTTTTATTAGAGAATATTGCTGATCAAAGCATCGTGAAGACTAAGGAACACATGTTTGGTTGGGAATAAAGCTGTGGAGAAGTTTGAAAATCGGTAGTTTGGTTGCAAAACAGAATCCTGAGGTTTCAACAGTAGCATCCCACAAAGCATTGTTCAATCCATCATATGGAAAGAGAAGAAATGCTACAACTGTGAAACCACCAAGACTGATGTCTGTTCAATTTGGAAAGCAACCTAGTAGCCTATGGTAACACTGGAGGAGCTGTAGAGAATCACAGCTAAGGTGGGACATCCTGGAAAATTAGTGTAGAGTAAAGATGTTTTTGAAAAACGATTACCCCTAGCCACGGTATCCCGGCAACACTGGAGGAAAGACAGTTAGAGAGGGCAGCAGATTCACCTTTCAGCAGGACAACAACAGCAAACATGGCGCCAGAGCTACAGTGGAGTGGATTAGATCAAAGTATTTCTGTTTTGCTGCAGTGTTCCTGTCATGGTTCAGATCTAAACCCAACTCTGTTGCAAGACTTGAAATTTGATGCGCACAGATTCTCTCCATCCCAACTGAGTGAGCCTGAGCTGTTTGACAAAGGATAATGGGTAAAAATGTCAGTGTCTAGATGCACGAAACCGGTAGAGACATGCCCCAAAAGATTTCCTGTGAAAGATATATATATATATTTTTTTTTTTTTACGGAAACTGAATACAAATATTTGCCACAGTTATCAGATTATCATTTGTAAAAGCATTTTATAACATAAAATCCAAGTAAAATACATTGAAGTTTGCGGTTGGAAACTTGGCTGGGAAAAGTTGAGGCAGATTGCGGTTGCAGAGTAACTACCGGTACTCTTGCATTCATTGTTTTCTCGAAGCTTCAGATGAGACTCGACCCATCAGAACGGCGATGCATACGTTCTCACTTTGTAATTCTGTTAATACAGTTGTGTAAATCGCCACAGAAGCCCTCCATTGCACTTGCTAATCTGCTCTCTCCGCTGGAAGATGAAAGAAACGAACCTGCGTAAAAGCACTTTGAGGGCAGCTCCTCAAAGAGAGAAAGTATTTAATGACAGGCCTTGAGATTGCTGTTGCTTTTAATTCAGGGTTCACAGCGTTTTAATGGCTAACTTTAGTAAAAGTTATGCAAACTGATTATCATTCATCATGTAAGCAGATGCTCTTAAAATGAGCTCTTTGTTGAAGAAAGAGAAATAAAAAATGGAAAAGAGGGGGGGAAGCACATTAGCTTTAGTTGTTTTGTTTTTTGAGTAAGAAGAAGTAGTGTGTAAAAGCTGTTTTTACACAAAAAGCGGCCTGTTTATTCATGTTATTTAAATACAAACCCTGCTCTTGCTCCCCATTCTGCAGGGCAGCGTTGAGTGCCTTAGAGAGAACCTGCACTCTTCGACGCCGCAGATCATGGCCGGTCAGCTGGAGACGCTGGTGGAGCGCACTGAGGACTTCACCGATTCGCCCTACACCAGTCATGAGCAGCGGCAGGCCATCCTCAACGTGTGCCAGCTGGCCCGCCAGGACACCCAGCAGCTGGCGCACGCCTGGATTGAGGCGGTACGTTCGTACCTGCAGAAGTGTTTGAAAAGCAGCACGAAACTGAGTGAGGAAAATACAGAGTTCCTCAACTGTAACGCATTTGTGTAATTATCATTTGAAAAAACACAACAAATGCGTTCAGTTGGATAAAACGGGGCCTTATTATAACTGATGGAAACGAAATGCATCAGTCAGTGGACAGAATCAGTCAGATTTCTTCATAAGAGATTATTTTAAAAAATGAAACATGATATCAAACTGTACCCTCCACAAATATGGTAACAACCTGTAAATGTATAAAGTATCTCTTGCACTAAAAAATTGCTGCAGTTTTTCTATTTTCTCTGTTGCAAACAGGAAAGGACAGCTGTGAGTCAAAAGATATAAGGGCCTGTTAACCTGACAAAAAGGCTGTTTTTTTAAACAGAATGGATATGTCTGAGAATCTGGACCACAGTACATATCTAGTCTATGCCATCAAAATATTTGCCCCCTGCACATTTGTTTTTCTGTTTGGTAAATAGACAAATTTGTGTATCAAAAATAACCAGAGAAAATGCTAAGGCAGTTTTCAAATGATAATTGAATTTAAGGAAACAAAGTTATCCAAACCCAACTGGGCTCTTTGTGGAAAAGTAATTGCTCTTCATCAAGCACCCACTACACCTGGGAGTCTTTAGGGAGTCAATCTGGTGGAATTTTGTCCCACTGTTTCTTGTTGAATTACTGTAATTCAGCAACCTTGGTTTCTGAATATGAATTGGCTGTTTAAAGTTGTGCCTTAAACACTACCACCATATTTGATTGTCAGTATAACCTTCTCTTTTTTGTGTTGGTTTATGCCATTTGTTGTAGGACACATAGATCTTTCATAAAGATAATTTTTTGTCTCTTCTAGATACAGAATATATTTTTTTGAATAATAAAAATGCTTATTGGCAACTTTGAAATGGGACATTTTGTTCTGTTTGGTCACAGCTGCATAATTTTTTTTTTTCTATTTGAATGTTTGCTCAAATGTTTCCTTATCTATCCCTGTTACAGCACAAATGAATAAAAAGCAACAAATTGAGCATATTGTTTCAAAAGACAGAACAGTGTAATTTAAACAGATGAAAAACGAACAGAAAAGGTCTCGACTTTGGCCAACTTCTCTTACATTACTATGACAACTTTATACTTTTACATTTGATTGTGGTGCCTGCTGTAACGGGGAAATAAACTACTGTGTCACACCATGAATGAAATCCCGATAGAGGTGAATTGAACTGGGGCTCTTTGTCACATCAAAATCTCCCAAAAACCCCAACCAAAAAAAAATCAACACTTCAGTTTCTCTTCCCACTAAATCAGAGTATTCAAATTAAAGTTTAGATTGTTCTACATCTTTCAGTTCCAAATTTGCAATGGAAGATTCATTCATTATCACTTTCAGACTCACTATACACCAATCGAGTAACGTGAACTCAGTCCCAACCCATGTTTTTGGTCACTGGTGACATTTTTCATCATCTGCCAATAGACTGATAGTGATGTCAAGTATATAGTGTTGCTGTAGATAACTCACACGTATCTATGTATAACAAGGGCTCTTTCTGTGTTGTTGACATTTCACGGCAATAATAGGCAACAGAGTCGATGCGCATGTTGAACCGTAATGAGTTTTCTATTAGCTTTTAAGCAGAGGATACAGAGGGTTTCTGGGAAACAAGAAGAAAAGCAAACAGCTTGTGTCTCTTTAGGAGCAGAAGAAAAAGCTGTTCTTATTAACATTATTTTTCATACACCCTAAATAAGATAAATAAGCTTTCTACGGTCTTTAAAAGTCTGGTAAAGTTGGGAAAAGTGTCTAAATTTTAAGATAGTCGTCCTATTACAGGATCGAAGTTATTGGAATATATTTTGGGCAATTTATTTTCATGTTTTTTTTAGATGAAGTCCTTTTATATTTGAATAGTTTTTGTCTCCTTCTACAATTGATTGCTTAGGATTTTAGATTATTGACAGAACCAACAGATAAATGCATGTCCAAAATCAAAACAGAACATTTTACAGCTTTTTGGCCTCTAGACTCTTAGATTAGGGTTTTGAATTGAACTTAGGCTTTTTTTCCATCTTTGCTGAGTATTCTGCTGCTTCTCATTTCATCGTTTTGTGAATGAAAACTAAAAATGTGCAGAATGCTTTATTTACATTTTTTCACACATCATTTTTCTGCTGCAGCTGTCGGTATGTTCCGCCTGCAGACTGAAATCGACGGAAGCACAGCATCCCTTTCACGCACTCTTCATTAGCCTCCTCGCTTTCTCTTCTCTCATCTCTCCTCGCACAGTAACCCACCTCAATAATAATATATATATATTTTTTCTTACCAAAGCTCAGTCAACATAGAATCGGAACGTAGTTTTCAGCTGCAGTCACCAGAAATCTCCTTGGTCTCAAAAAGCGTCAGACTTGCAAAATGCAATGAGCCTTTATTCCACAGCTTTTTCCTCTCTGTAAACTTCTAGCAGTCTGCACAGAGAGCCCGCAGCTGCATAATTGTACTGTAGTGCCTCATCTAATCCCCCCCAATTGAAGGTCGTGTGGAGACTTGAAAAGACGGGGCTGCTGCAGTGCTTATACGATAGAAGGATAATATTTGCATGTTGTCATACTGCCCAGGTTTAAGACTGTGAATGATGGCTTTAGCTTCGGTTTTATTTCAACGGCTTCTCTAAAATTTTGAAAATTGTGTGGTATTTGTAGATTACATAATTAGGCTTTAGTTAACTCATTGGACAAAATTACAAACTGAAATGCTTTGGGCCTTTTGTATTCCACAAATGTTAGAGTGAGTTGAAAACACACTCATTTGCCATTTCATTTTTTTGGTTTGAACTATGAGATTAACATCTAGGTGTGCGTGTTTTTATTTGTGTCACGTGTTTATGGTCCTCTGTGTCCGTCATCACAGCAGCAGTCTGTCCATGCCAAAGAGGCCACAGAGGAGCTGGAGGTGGCCATTCTGAAGACGTGCCAGAGCATCAGCGACCTGAGACGAGAGGTGAGCGGCAGTCTGTCTCCAAAACTAAAGACCCTCACAGACACAGAGACGTGAGCTGTTCAGCACCTGTAGCTCGGCTCCTCTCTTTCTAATATTCCACACTTCACCTCTTCTGCTCCTGTCAACTCACTGTCACTTCTGCCCGTCTCTCTGTCTCGGCTTTCTTTAAAACAGAAGCCAGGCAAGTTCATAAAGCACATTCGTCTCCCTCGTTTTCTGTCACACCACTCTTTATCCTCTTGATTCCCCACCGCCCAGCTCCATAAGGTCGCGGTGGGCCGCGCCTCCGACTTGCTGAAAGCTCACGGCGAGCATCTGCCTCTGAGGGCCCTCAAAGCTGCTGGCGCCGAAGGGAACCTGGAGGCAGTGGCAGAGTATTCGCGGACGCTCACCGAGCAGAAGGACCAGCTGGTGGAGGTGGGTGAGGTCAGCAGCAAAGGGGAAACTCTTATTTCCGTAGAAAGTTGCAGTTAGGATTATATTTGTATGATTCATTGTTTTAATGCCATTGGAATTGGTGTAGAGCAAATTTATGTATATTCTCCATATTCTAAAAATGCATTAAAACATTACATTAAATGTACTTTTTAATAATTGATTTTCAGAAACTCACTAGTACAGCTAGTTGATGACACCCTTAACAATTTCCATAAAATAAGTTTTTTTATTTTGTAGTCCACGACTCCCTGTATTACCAATCAGCAACTCTTACAATCTAAAGAGCCATTTTCTCCTTGTTCCTGTGCATCTAGATTACAACCAAAACCCACTTCATTCATTTAAACTTAAAAAATTACATTTTTGTGGTGCCATGGTTTAGCATAGGACACAGTAGCCAAGTGGCTCAACCAGTTCTTTGTTTTGGGGTAATTGTTTTTCCACATATGTCTGGATTGATTTGGATTTTTTTTCTCTCAATAAATGAAATCTGAAATGTTTTTACTCCTTATTCAGATATTTAAATTTGTTTTAGGACCTTAAAGCTCGAGTATGTAACTCTTTTTTACATATTGGTTAAAACTGTAACCATGTTGTTATGGCATAAAATGAGACAGAGACACGCAGAGTTAAGAATGTATGAACAGGCTCTTTAAAGGTATTTGAAAATATAAATTGAGATTTGTTATCACTGTGACAGTGTACAAAATAGACCAGGGTGTATTTTCTAATTTATTGCAAGAGAACACAATATTTATTGCGAGGGATTGTAATACTTTTGCAAAGTAATGCAAAAATTAAAAAAATCCACATGTCCCCAAGGGATCATTGTCAGTTTTAACCAATATGTAAAAGACACATTTTTTAGTAAAAGTTACATACCCCAGCTTTAAAGCTTTAGGCATGACAAGGAAGTCTTCCACAGCATTGTACATAATTTATAATACACTGCTTCAAAATAGTGACATGTTAAGATTTAGTTACATAGGAAGAATAAAAACATTCATTATGTCCTGATTTTTAAAGCCTCAGAGCCAAAATAGGGAGTACTTACATTGCCTCACTAATAAGTTATTTATTATGACGAATAAAAGAGATTAAATCTCTTGTTTATTTCCAGACATGCAGACTGTTGTGCCATGTGTCGGGGACGGAGCCGTTAGAGATTACCTGTATACACGCAGAGGAGACCTTTCATGTCATTGGTCCACAGGTAGTGTAACAAATTTCCCTGTATATTATGATGTTGTGTTATATCGGTGCGGTGCAGCAGCGACAGTAGAAAGAAACTTGTTTTGTCTTTGTTTAAACAATCCATTGTCTCCATTTAACACTTTGTTTATAGGATTAACTAGAATGATCACATATTGTTTCGAATGTAAAAGTTAAACCAGTAAATGCGATAGTGATGAGGAGAAGAAGCAGACATATTTCCCTTCTCCTCTTTGTGCCTTTTGCGCCTCAAATCCATTCAGAACATGCTGTTCACCTATCACATATCTAATTATATTTGCTCTTGAAAACCATTTGTGGCAGTAATTATCCAGCAGTGTGGACTGTTCCTGTCCCACGGTGCTAATGTCAGGCTCCACACGACTCTGCAGTAATGACTCAGCTCCTAAGTTCAAGGGTCACCCAATCAATAATGCTGTGGTACAGGCCAGGGCTGGTGATATCTGTCTGTGTCCGCTTAGGCTAATGCAGGGTTGGCCCACAGGGTAATTGGCAATTAAATCCAACACAGTAGGCGGCGGATGTGTTGCATGTGTGTAAGTTAGAGGTGTAACAAAGTATGCAGCTCAGGAGACATAACGATACACAATATGGGATCTTGAGAATGAGATAAGATGAAATTGTAATATTATTAATCAGAAACATAAGAATTCTAATATTTTTTTATACTTTTGTTTGTTTTCAAATATGAACTAAAAGTTTCTCCAGGGCTGGCTCAGAGTTGTATCGGGCCTTAAGTGGAGTTTGATTTGGGACCCTTCAGCCTGTGAAGTGAATCACCACAACTAACAGCGTTTCAGTACAGATTTAGTACAATGTGGAAGAGGGAGCCAAGCTTAATTTCAAACAATTACATGATTTTTTATGTGTCTATGCTGAAACCATCTCATCAAATATTTTTGGTTTTTAGTTCTAGTAAGTAAATCTATTAAGTTTTCGATTTGTCGTCCTTGTTAAAATTGGCTCCTGATGCTTTGGGAAGCCTAAGCAGTGATTTAGTTTGCTTATTCTTTTGCTTGGCTCTGGGTTTTTGCTAATGACAAAACTATACTTTACAGAATATTTTTTCAGTGTAGAAATGTCTGCATCAGGGATGAACAGTCTACATATGTTTGATTCTGAACTACAGATGATCAAACATCACATTTCCTTTTAAAAAGCTGTGGAAGAGCTCTTGTAATTAAGCTTTAGCCCCTAAGGACAAAAAACACAATTGGTAAATTTGACCAATCTCTATATATATGTATAGATAGATTTTGGAATATGTAACAGAAGCTGTGAATTGAGGGCAACCACAGAGTCCTTAGCTAGTATTGTTAGCTAGCATTATTATGTAGTCAAGGTGTACCCCAACAAGTTCTACAGTGCCTTCACATTTTATGAGTGTAGTATTGCACTATGTGAAGTTTCTATTAGAAATATTACAAGATATTTGGTACCCAAAATACTGCCAAACAAAAGTAAAGTAGAGGGAAGCTTTGATTTAAAATTAGCTTTACCAATGATTGCAGTTGGATTGTGCTTTGTGAGACAAATAACCTCTCCAAGGAAAATACCTGTAGCATTTTAATATTACAATGTATGCACTTCCTCTCACTTATTTTTTTTAAATGTTTCAAATACTGAAAATAGCTAGCTCTGAGTCTTCTTCAATCAGTAACAACTTCCACAATGAAGAGAGTATTTTAGGGGTGCGTGCTGTGGTGTGTTCACAGTTCAGGAAAGAGATTTTATTTTTGCGTTCAAAATGAAAATAAGTTGACTCTGATCACTAACAAGTTCTTTGGGCATTTCAGCTGATCACCATAACAGTAAAAGTTACATGACATTTCTTCATTCTCTTAGATCATCTCAGCTGCCCAGACGTTGGCCCTTCATCCATCCAGTAAGATTGCTAAAGAGAACCTGGAGGTGTTCTGCGAGGCCTGGGACTCCCAGCTCTGTGACATGGCTCTGCTGCTCAAAGAGATCAATGACGTCTTTGAAGGAAGACGAGGTGTGCTCACGATTAATTGATGGTCGTTGTAAACACGGGCAATTGTGCTGGTTGCTGTTTCGCTTTCAGAATCCAGAAACGTGTATTTGAATCTGCAGAATCTATAGACAATTAAGTTAGCAACGTTTTCTTTTTGGATCTATATGTTAATCCATCTTCTAATATTTTAGCCTTTTCAAATTAAATTAAACATTTACCTTTTGGTCTTGCCCAAGTGAATACATTTTCAGACTACAGCTGATGGTCTTGCAGGCTTGATTATCTTTTCACTGGAAATAATAACATTGTCTGTTAAAGCTCAGATGAATCATTTTGTCCTTGAATTTTTTCAGAAATATTAATGAAAGTCGAGAGTGCGGACATTTATTTATTTTTTTTTCAAAAATGAATCATCACATGACGTGGGGAGTATTTTATGCAAGAGTTATCGTCAGTGCCCTTGAACTTCTATGCAGTCATTTCTTCTCTGCTCTGCGTGTCTTTACTTATTGTGCTGCCAGTAAACTGAAGCTCTCAAATCATGGGCAGACTCCTAAAATCAAAAGTTTTATCTTTATCAAGAAAAAGTTAAATGTTGAAAAAAGTATTTCCACATTGCTTTATTGTCACAATGAACCCTTTTTTTAAATCTTCAAATAAAGGTCATATTCCAACACTCAAAGATTTTTCAACAATTACATCATGTCGGTCAGATCCTCAAAGAGCAAAGCCAACCCAAAGCCGTGTTAGTTTTACGAAAAGTTGTAATGGAGGGACGCCTTTCAGAATGTTAAACCTTAGTCTTATTAGTCCACAGAATATTTTCCCAGCAGTACTAATCAAGACCTTTTTTTATTTTTTGGATCTCTGATTTTTTTCCCAGTTTCTTTCTTTTTGTTTAATCATGAACACTGACCTTAATTGGGGTAATTGAGACCTGCAGTGCTTCACATGTTCTATGAGGTTCTTTTGAGACCTTCTGGATGAGTCATCTGTGTGTTTTTGAAGGGCTTTTCCACGTTTTCTCCACTTAAGGATAATGGCTCTAAATGTGTTTCATTTGAGTCCCAATTCATCAGAAACAGTTTTGTAACTCTTTCCAGTCTGTTAAATGTTGATAACTTTTGTTTCTCACGTGTTCCTGAATATCTTTAGATCCTGGTGTGATGCGTTGCTTTGTGAATACATCCAGTCTGATTATAGGTAATCAGATTGGAGTGTAGTAGACTTGTGTTAGTAGAATTGAAAATAAAATGGAGTTAGTCGTAATACTTTTTCTACCTTACAAGGGGAGCAATTACATTACTACTGAGGGCCAG
>CAEGAG010229435.1:0-12558 GCA_903067065.1 Brachyrhaphis terrabensis | reverse complement strand
ATATAAAATATATATATATATATATATATACACACATTGTTTTTTTACCCGAATAAACGCAGATGAGGCAGAAAATGACGGGGAAACCAAGCATTACCTGCTTTTATTACCAGTGCAGTCTAAGGTTAAAGGGATGCTGAATACGTTATACAATTTAAAAGTGTCTACAGTTTTAAGCCAAGGCTTAAAGTTAACGTGTTAACTGCTGGAGATTCTGGGACGAGCGCCTCCGCTTCACCAGAACCCAACACCGGGTCGTAGTAACATGTTCCCGCCGCTCGCGCTTTGTTAATACAACCTTTTGCCCTTTACGGTTCAGCGCAGTCATGCCACTCAACAGCTGTGTCAATAAAACTGAGAGCTCCTGTTACCTTGTGTGCTTTATAGTATAAATGTGTGAACAAATTCACATTCACATTATTTCTGACAAAATGGTAATTAGAATAACCTTTTTTGAACTGCCACACCGACTTGGTAAGAAATTTTCTTTAACTTTAACAGCTGTTAAAGTTACATTTTTCTTCCACTTTATAATTATTCAACTCGCTTTGTTGATGAAATATCACATGAAATTCCACTTAGATTTGTTTTTGTGGCATGACAAAAGATGGAGAACTTGAGCTCATTTGTACTGTAACAACTTAAAATGTCTCAAGCTAATTTTTACTAATTGGATGAGATTTACTAGTCTAAAATTAAAACTTAAATGTAAAAATACAATGTTGGATAACTGTATTGCTCCAGATTAGACTCCTATGAAACACATGAATCTCACTTAGGGCTGAAAAACTTATGATACCATCGTTTCATATCAGTCAACAGATAATTATTTATTCTGTTTTTTTATTTTAAATGTCTGAAATACAGATAAACTGGTGGTGTGACCTTTCCTCTTCTATCCACAGTTTTCACTCCACATTGTTTTAAGCAATTATGAGGCACAGTGGAAAAACCTTAGACTGCTGCTGTGCAAGTTGCTTAACAGGTTGTTGCTAGGCAACCAGAGAACGACTGAGTTGCTAGGTAACCAAAGAGTGAGTGAGCCAGTTGATTCCACCAACATTTCTTTCAGCCAGAAGTGAAAAGTTGAGCAGCAATATTTTATTAAACATATTATTCATTTATATTGATCATGCATCTATTGCCTAAATATATATTATTGATTTTTTTTTTGTCCCACTATAAAAGCAGCTCACTCTCTCATCTTTCATCCAGATCACCTTTATCCAAACTGCTTCCACCATCCTGAATTGACCTGATACCAAGGGCAAAATTCAAATATATGTCTATATATAGACTTGCAGAATGCTGGTTATTATATTCAGGATGAACATCAGTGGTATTTACTGGCCTGAGGGCATTTTATTATGACCCAAACAGAGCTGTATTTCTTACAAAAAGAAGAGTAAAACGGATAAATTTACTTTTAAAAAACAAAAAAACATCAAAGAATACATTTATCCAGCACTGCAGTTACAAACCATAAAATCTGTCACATTCTAAATTAGGTCACCTTTAAATGAGATCACGTTGCAAAGGAAGGAGAAAAATTAGATCTTTAAACCTTCATCCAAGAACCAAAAGCATGCAGAAAATTCCTCTCTGCTGGTAATTAAAGATTTCAAAAAGCAGGTTATTCTGCAGGAAATAAGAGCGCTCAGTTTTCAACAGGAGGATTTGAGCTAGGGGAGGTCTGTGTAAATTTGGTTGACCTACTTTTTGTTTCTGGCTGCTGTGCTTCAGCCTTTAATATTTAAGAAGATCCTTTCTCCTAATGAACCTTTCTCAGAATCTGTGTAAGGTGAACACGGCTTACAAAACAAGGCTGTTTGTCCTTTCATGTGTGGATTAAACTGTTCTTAATTACTTTATGAGAGATAATTATAGTCATTTAGAAAAAAATAAGGTATTCTGCGAAGGTTTTAAAGGGTTTAGAGGTGAAAACGTGCACCAGAGGGAAAATATTTGACCATTTTAGTGATGATAAATCACTAACTAAAGTTTAAATACATTGTTGGTTTTATTTTTAGCAAGTTTTGACCTACTTTTGGATTTTTAAAAGTATTTGCTCTGTTCCAGTTTAGATGAAAGACACTAAGGAAATGTTTAAAGGCAGTTTTCAAGAATTTGATTTCATTATTTTATTTTGTAACCAGGTTGTTGTGTACTGCAGATTTCTGCCCAGGTCCCTCTTGAAAATGAGATCCAGATCTCAACGGGGTTTACCGGGTTAAATAAAGGAAATAAAAAATTATTTAAAAGAACAAGCTCTCTATATTTATAGACCAGACTGAAAATGCAGTGTGACCGATTGTAAGTTTTCTGTGAGTAACTATTTTTTTTATTAATATATATATAGATATATATACATACTGTATATATATCTATATATATATATAGATATATATGTGTGTGTGTATATTTGATAGGGAAAATCAGATTTTCTAGTGATACTTTAAAGATATTTGCAAGGATTTTTGCAATATTGTTTCCTCATTAAACCCCGTCCAAAATCTAAATGTAGAAAAAAATAATAATATTTTTTATTATTCTTTAAAGAACATAAAAAGCTCGATTTTTGT
Source organism: Brachyrhaphis terrabensis (assembly GCA_903067065.1). Taxonomy (NCBI): domain Eukaryota; kingdom Metazoa; phylum Chordata; class Actinopteri; order Cyprinodontiformes; family Poeciliidae; genus Brachyrhaphis; species Brachyrhaphis terrabensis. The sequence goes on along the minus strand of CAEGAG010229435.1, from coordinate 9,976 downwards.
TACAGATCATGAACTATTACAACTTAGCAGTGCAGTAGAAGCAAGGTCACTTAAACAAAATGGCTTTGTTTTTTTTCTTTTACCATTTTTGATAAAAATTGTCACTAAAGTCATAACTATGCATTAGCGTTAAAAAATGTGAGGATCTGTGGAATTAAATAATAGTCAATAGTTTTTCCAATTTGATTGGTCCCACATGATTTCACAGATGTTTTTGAGATTTCTTTAGATGAAACTCACAGATTTTGCATTTTTTTATATTTTCACAAAATTTTGCAGTATTTGCCTTTATGTATGACAGCAAATGTGACTTTTTGTTACTCGCCACATTTATCACGGACTGTAACTTAACATCAAGAAAATTCTAGGCCGCAGTTTAGTAGAAATAAGAAATACTGTCACCTGTATTGCGTGAATAAATAAGCAAACTCTCGAAATGACCTAGTCAAAACCCAGACTTTCATCTGACTGAACTGCAATGGCATGAAATTGATGGAAAATCTTTTACTTTTGGCTGAATTAAAACAACTGTGCAAAGAGTGGGACATTTATTGAACAGAAAATATAATAAACATCTAACTTCATAACTTTTCTTTACTGTTTTGTAAATTTCAGCTGGTATGATACGTTTTACACTTAAAGGTGCAGACAGTCCTGCGTCATGTAGTTTGTGCTTTAGACTTTCAACCATGCAGAGGGAATGTAACAGATGTGTATACCAATGTTTTACAATGATAATGAAATAAATTATGACTTATTTGGATTCCTCTTGTGAAGTCTTTGTCTTTTGTCAGAAAGAAATGCTAAATTTGATAACGAACCTCTAAAGTATTCTGAAAATGTAACTAAATGGATAAAATATTGCCTCGTTCGGTCCACAAGGCTGGCTTTAAACTGCATGTTAAGATGCAGTCCTCTGCTTTCCCTTTGTCTCCCACTGTTGACACAGATTGTTCTCCAATTAGGCCAAGGCTTCTGTGAGGAAGATTTAAGAAACAGAAATCAATTCTGGGTGTGCATCCTGCGCTCGGCCCGTGTTCAAAGTCTTCGGTAATGGCGTATCTGTCAACTTTTTAGTCCGTCTTCTCGGGAACGTGTGGCGCAGTTGCTTGCCTCTGCATCTGTCTGTAATTCATCACGCAGCGGGTGCATACCTGCGGGAACTCGATGATGGCCACGGTATGAGGTAACGCAACACTGAGCCAGTTGTGATACTTTTCTTTTTTTTTTTGGTGGGGTGATTAGGGCGGAGTGAGAGGACATGATGTTTGCTACCCTTTTTTCTGCAGCCCATCTGGAGGGTTTAACCTTTCACTCAACAACTGTCGCTCTGCAGAAAGAAAAGATGGACCTTCGATGCCCAGAATTCCTCAAGCCGCTGCTTGAAATCCAACGCCTCAGCACAACACCCCAGAGATGTTTTCAAACTATCTTCCCATGTCGATTCAGCAACTAGCGATTGCACCATCAAGGCCTTCGCCGCCGACTGTAAGCCCAGAGGGGAACGGGTTCATTTAATTTATTCAGGACAGATCTCTTCCCAGCTATAACTGTAGATAGAGACACTGGAGTACCCAGGCCTGTCGCAATAAACAATAAATCAATCACATGATCAATTAAAAGAAGCTCAATACTTTGTTTTTCTCTTTTCTCTCTTTCTTCCTGCAATTCAGTTTGGATATTTAAAATATCTTCCAGTTCCATTGTTAAATGTTCATTAGCATTTATAGTTTATTGATCTTTGAGAATGTGCTCCTATTATATTACTTTAAAATGGGGTCAAAGAAGTGTTATCGTTTATCACAATAACTTCTGGGACAATTTATCATTCAGCAAAATGTGCTATTGTGACAGGCATAAGTAACTCCTCTCTTGTTTTAACAAATATAAATGTGAATCTCATTTATACTGGCAAACATTTAATGAAAGTGACTGGAGTACAGCACTGGACTGGTTCGACTCTCTAAAGAACAGAAACTTCTTTGTGTGAATAGATAACACAGTAGTTACATACGGGGTACCACAAGGGTCAAGGTTCAAGGTAGTTATACAAAACTGTGGTTTTATGTACTATTCGGGAAAAAAAGTACAACCTCGTCCACTTTTTTAAAAATTATTTGACGTTTACCAGGTGCTAAAAATACTTATAGGAGATGAGCTATGAAAAAATTAAATCTTGCCCTTTTTTATACATGTATTTGGGTCTCAACTGCTTCTAAAAACTGCCTAAGCGCTTAAAAGAAACACCCAGTGGTTTTTGGCAATAAGTTATTTTAGCGTCTGGAAAATGAGCCGTTTCAAAACCCTTTTAAATGTAACATCACAAATCAGCAGTCACTGCTCCGTTACCTAGCAACCCCAGCAGAGTTCCGCCTGTTACCTGGCAACCAAAACGGAGCTCCAGCGCGTTTGGCCACCTGGTTTTACCTCTGTATGCATTGTAAAATGGCTGCTGGAAAAGACAAATGTCAGGAACTCAGAAACCACTTTCTGCATTCTTGATGGTTGTTTAGGAGGCTCTACTTTGGCTTTTCAAAGATGTACCATACCATACCATACCAACTTTATTTATAAAGCACTTCATACACCATAAGGACCGAAGTGCTGTAACACAATCCCAAAATACAACACAATACAGTATAGACATGTACGGTTCTATAATTGCGCATCTGTTTGCAGCTATGGCCAGCAGCAGCTTATTAGGATTTAAAGTGACAAGAGGCCCTAAAAAAGTTCATTCTGAACTGACCACACTAAAATCTGATTATCTAAGATCAGATTTTGTGCCAAAAATATAATAATCATGTTTTGTATTGCCTATATATCTATCAAGGAAGCATAATAGACCACTTTTAATATCTATATGCGCCCGCTAGCTCAGGTAATTACAAGAAATCAGATTAACTACCGTAACTAAGCAGATGATACACAGCTCTACATTAGGATGTCACCAGGTGACTCCAAACCTTTTCAATCACTGAACAGATGCTTAGAGCAGATAAATGTGTGGATGTGCCAAAACTTTCTCAAGCTAAACAAAAACAAAAGTGAAGTTATTATGTTTGGACCGAAAGTGGAACACTCTAGGATCAATGCACAGCACCAGTTATTACAACCAGAAACTAAAGATCAGGCCTGAAATCTGGATGTTGTGATGACCTCTGACCCAAACCTTCAGAGTCACATAAAGACAGTTACAAAGTTGGCCTTTTGTCACCTAAAGAACAGTTCGAGGATTAAAGGACTGTTATTCATGTTAGAGTTGAAAAACCTTTACCAGCTGCAGTTAGTTGTCAAATTCACTTCCACTTCAGAGAGTACAAAGTAAGTAATGAGGCTACAGTTTCTTGTAAATGCACACCAGCGAGGACAGCAGCTTTCATTTGTCCACATAGCTCCACTTAGTCGACCAGTTTGTCTGTCGTCAGTCTGCCTGAGTCTGCATGAAAAGCCACCAGAGGTCATGTTAACCGCTCCAGCTGCCAGGGATTTATTTATCAAGACATACTGAGAATATTCTTCACGTCTCCTCACTTCTAGGGCAGAAGTTTTGGATCCAACACAGACACTGGGCATGAAGGCCGTTTTCACGCCTGATGGTGCTGTAGACTCGGTTCAATTGGGGATCAAAATAACATTTTGATCTATTTTCAGCACCTGCTCATCACTTTTACATGCATTAAGTCAAACAAACCAAACCGTTTGAAAAAGCTGTTCCCCTCCACACCTGTGGGGACGTTGTACCAACTCAAGGAAATGACACAAAAACCTCTGAAGAAGACACTGAATGCAACTTCCTTCTTCACAAAATGGTACCAAAAATATAGTGTGGTCAGATTTTAGCGGTTGTAGGATTTTTCTTTTGTCTTTGGTAAAACACAATTAGCCATTTCTCCTGCTAATGCTAGCCTCCTGCGTTTGTTTTGGTTGTATTTACCCAGAATGCTCTGGGTAGAAGTCCACTTCCTGCTTTTGGAGTAGTCTCCAGTCCGCTTGGCGTTCACATGTGCATTCAAAGATATGCATATGTGAACTGAGGTTTTCAAAGATAAACCTCAGTTCGAACACAAACTGAGGTTTGTAGGCGGACCAGAGTTTGCTTTTTTAGTCGATTGCACGTTCACACCGGACTTTCGAGACAAACAGACTACAGTTCAATTAAAGTGAACTAAAACTAAACAGGGCTGATGTCTTTACTGTACAGATTATAACAACCAACCATTTAAAGAAAAGTAGCATCAGTCTGAGTCAAGCTCTATATTTATCATCTTCTCCAGGAATGAAGCGTCTTCAGCCAGACTTGTGGAGAGGGTGACTCATCTCATTTGCCTCTCTGAAAATATGTCTACAAATGTTATTTAACACCCGAGCAGCTCCATATGATTACACCTCCACCTCCGTGCTTTATGACAGAGGATCGTTCTCACTGGTAGACTCCTTCGTAGCCAGATTATGTAGATTGGCCCCTATCAGTGGAGTCACTTTAGGAATACGATCTCTTTGGAAGTAACTGAGCTTTGTTTATTTTTAAGTCTGGGAACAAACAGAATGCAGATATGAAAGCCGAACTAGCACAGTTTATATTCAAACTCGTATTTCTACATTTTAATTTCAAAAATCTAATTAAATTGGAAGTAGTTCTCACTGCTAAATTGGTGGATTTCTGTTTGATTTGAGATAAATTTCCAGCAGTTTGATTACTAAACAAAAACAGAAAGACGCCAATTTCCGCATAATTGTCTACCATTCCAAACTGACCATTAATTTAGCAACAGGCTACATATAGGCCTGTAATATTGGTTCAATTGATTATTGAAGAATAAAATTTAGTGAATTTTATTGTTGTTTTGGATTAGAGACAGACTTTTAAATTCCTGCGTGCAGTGCCAGTCTGTTAGGTTTTCTCCTGATTTCCTCCACTTCACTGAATAAAGAACCATATAAACATTTATTATTAAACACAAAACATGACAATACTTTGCTGTCACTGTTTTTGTCTCGCCTACCCATTGAGTTATGAATTGTGTGCCACATTTACAGTGGTGGGCATATTTCTGCCAATCTGCTAATGAGCTAATAGCTGAGCTAATTTTTCATTTAGCGCTTTGGTGTTTTTGTCAATTGTGAAAAAGTTTAGCACACTTAGCTTCTTCTAAATTAATTTTTCCAAATAAGTTCCAAAATGCTACCTTACTTGGCTGTTTTGTAAACTTTTAGTTGAATAAACTTCAAAATCTGTGCTAAAGTTTTGGTAATCAACTGCTATAACGTTTGTATTCATGCCCTTATTTTGAGCATGAATATTATTCATTCTCTCTCTTTTTTTTACTTTTAAAGAAACTGTGTTGAGCAAGTGGCAAATATACAATGAAGTATAAAGAAAAAAAATCAACAATTAAATACAAAATTCACATATATGAATTGTTTTGAGAGCTTTGTTGTTGGTACTCCTCACATTATTCTATACCCACAAAGCATCGCTGCAGCTATACAGTAAACTGTTTAAAATCTATGAATGTTCTCCAAGCTTCCTGACCGAAGACTTACTGTAGTTATTTAGGCTAAATTGGCACCAGAGTTAAAGGTTTGTTCAGAAGAATCACTTCCTGATTCGCAACTGCAGGTGTTCAGTAACAAATTTGACCATTTCACTGAGTATCAACACAGTTGAATTAGCCTCCTACACAACCACACTGCAAAAAGTGCCCTTTCAAAAACAAAGAAAAAAAAGTACAAAAATAGGGTATAATTTTCTTAAAATAAGAGAAATTATCTGCCAACAGAACAAAAAAATTTATCTTGTCAAGATTTTCTAAAACAAGAAAAAATATCTAACCAAGATGAACCTACAAATATCTTAAAATTAGTGTATTTTTACTTAAAACTAGCCAATTTTACTTATACAAGTAAGATATATTATCTTATTTTAAGAAAAATATTCTGAAGTAAAGAAAATGTTACTTGACATTGAATTTCTTGAAACCAGCATATGTCTACCTAAAACTAGTTTACTTTTATTGTTACAAAGGATTAAAATATATATATTGTCATTGCATATTTTACTCAAGGTTCTGATGCTAAGGCAAAAATCCAAAAACTGATTCTGTCCATACTGGAACAAGAGATGTTATTGGCTTGTTGAAATGAAGACATGAGTTCAATTACTTTTAACATCTTTATTATGTTTAAGTTTCACACAAACACAACAAAACATGACTACTGTTCAGGATTTAAAGGCTGGATGGGCTTATGATTCTGAAACAATCTTGTAAAATGACAGAACAATTAAGATCTTAACATCTGCCGCACTCATAAGATGCCGTAAGAGTCAAGCAAACCAAATTGTCCAATGCAAAAAAAAATCTTGGGATTAGACGTCAACAATATTAATATAGGAACTTACTCTGCAATGAACTTCTTCCAAACAGCCACAGCCTTTTATATGTGGACGTCTTGTCTCAGTTATGGATGCCGTTCTCCAGACATCTGTCAGCAGCGCAGAAAGGAGTGGCCACACACACACGTGCTGAAAGGTCTTTGTGGTTTTTATATGATGTACATAAAACTATCAGTCCTCCTTTCAGAAGATCAGGACAGACATGGTTCCAATGGTCGACAGGCAGTTCGTTTCACGATCACCACAGAGCTGAAAAGTTGTCTTGTTTGATTGAAGTTCTTGGGTCATCTGCTAATTGTAGCACAGACAGAAAAATAATCACAAAACAAACCACATTTTAGGGATTGTAATCAGTGTAATGATGAAAAAGTATAAATTTCTTACCTCAAGAATGTGAAGGACAGCGTCACTCGCAACTCCTAAAGTTTCTAGTAGATGGTGCAATATGTGATGGAGACGTGTCTGGAAAAGGCTTCACCATGGCAGTGGCTTGGATTGGATTCTAGACTTGAAGTTTGCTTTGTAAATACTGATATTCTAGTTTCTAGTATATATTTACTCATAATAACATTTTCTCAGTAGCAAGCGTTTATATCTTACTGAGATAATTAAGAACAAAAACACTTAAAATAAGAAAAATATTCTAACATAAAAACCTCTTGGTGAGAAAAATTATCTTGTCAGAAAGAAAACAAGCATAAATCTCCTTAATTCAATATATTTAATCTTACTAAGATTTCAGATTTTACAGTGCAATAAGAATGAAGCAAGTGGTTTCTGGATGGTAAGTCAACAAAAAAAACACTTTTTCTTTTCCAGCACCCATTGTAATGCGCATACAGAGATAAAACAGCCATCACCATAAACAATAACTCTTTTGAAGAATTTGAATTAATATGAACTACAGCAACATTTAATTTCCCTTTGGAATCAATGAAGTATTTTTGATTTGTGAATTAGAAAACCAGCTGACCAAACGTGTTGGAACTCTACTTCAGTTGCTAGGTAACGGGCGGAATTCGGCTGAGGTCGCTAGGTAACGGGCAGTGCCTGGTGATTTGTGACGTTACATTCTGGAGGTTTTTGCATCGTCTCAATTCCCAGACTCTATAAAACATTAACTTATTGCCAAAAACCATCCGGGTGTTTCTTTTTAAGCACTTTGACTGTTTTTAAAAACAGTTGAGACCCAAACGGAAGCTCAAAAACATGCAAAATGTGAATTTGATCCACAGTTTTCTGCTGATTCTGCCTGTTGGATGTACTTTTCATATTCCTTACTTAGTCCAGCTGAGTCAAGTCCATCGTCTACTACATGAATCAACGGTTCTGCAGCCACCGCCCTTACATTTGGGAACTATTCTTGTTGCTGTTTATTGGGATGCGTGCTCCGACGAGTCTCGGAAAGCTTTTCCCCGCTGACAGCAAGACGCCGCGGGAGGAGACGTATTAAAGTGACCAGCTGATCGACAGGGACAGAGGGGACTTTGAAGCTAAGACAGTACGATTGAGTTCAAGTCGGGGGCAGCAACGTGAGGATGGGTGGATAAGGAGGCAAAAAGAGGAGCCTGATAATGTGGTGTTGGGAATATAATATGAATGATGTCAGGATGTCGGAGCGGAGACTCATTTGTAGGATATAATAAAATGCAGGGATGAAATTACTGCATGATAGGGAAATGGAAAAGGCTTAGAGGTCTCTCTGCAGGGAAGACATATCAAATCGACACATTTCATCACGCATCAACGCTCACATGCATCTCTAAATATGGACTCCAATATTTCAGGAAAACGCCTTCTTTGGTTTGTCCAAACTTTTTGCCACATGGGCCAAAATGTAGAACATAAAAATAATTAAAATCAAGAAAATACAGTTTTGTTTTGTAGGAATGGAATGGAATTTGTTAATTCTGTCACAATAATCAATTATTAAATAAATCACATGATAAATTAAAATGTTTGATTGTTTTTGACAGAATTTTGTTTACAGACTAAATAATCCAGTTTATTTGTGGTTTCAGTTGTTTGTGGTTTTTATTTCCTTTATATTTATTGCTTATGGTTGTTTTATTTTGTTTATTTAAAATGTCTTCCAGTTTTGTGTTCTGTACAAAATAAATAACAAAAAAAACCATCATCTAGTTTTCTGATTCTTTTGGGCTTTATTGAGCAAACCTATTCTGGCTATAAAAAGACGAATACTTTGTGTTAATTAAACGAAGGAGTATCAGGGCCATGCTAAAAAAAATTACAAAAAATTTAAATATGAGAAGTTGTCATAGTTATATATTACGAGAATAAACTTGTAAGAGTATAAAGTCATAATATTTCGAGAATAAAGTTGCACAAGTATGACTTTATTCGGTAAGTATTTTGGCTTTGTACTGAAAAAATAAATATTTTCGTATTATTTCAGTTTTATTCTTGTGATTCTTTTTTTTTTACTTTGTTCTCTTTACTTTGTTGTTTATTATAATCTTATTTTTATGGCCCCAGTACTCCATTGTAATATTAATATTTTTCATTGTAAGAAAGTTATGTTGCTAATAATTTTACCCTGATTATAAATAAAAAGTCTCCGTCTGTATCAACCACCTGTCTAACTATGTATCAGTGTAGAACTGCAGTCGAAGGTCCTGCACAACTTCAGTCCAACGATCTCAAATGGACCTCAGACCGCACTTTGGACACGACTTGTTTACCCTGGATAACTTTGTCAGAGTTGGAACATATAAAACCATTAAATCACAGTTTTCCTTACATAATAATGAGCGAGACAGTGAAAATGGTGCAGGTGGATGCCAGCTGGGCAGACGGTGTAACCGACAGAGAGCAGGCCGGGTCAGACGGATAAAGTGTCGGCGGAACGAAGACGTGATGCAGCGTAGTCGCACCTGACTTGGCGGAGGCCAATCTGACAAATCATTTCCCTGCTTACCGTAAATAGTCTGGATGACCCAACAGAGACATAAAAAAAATAACAATTAACCTTTTAGATGGCTTTCATTATAAAAATCAGATTTTTTTTCAAAGATTTTGTTGTTTTTTGAGGTTTCATAAATATGTTTCAATATTAAATTATTTTATATTATAGTGTATAAAATATATTAACATATATTTATATTAAATTTATACAGCTGAAAATCATATTCAAATCAAATTCAAAACTACTTTATTGATCCCAAAGCAAAATTAAATAATATCACAATATAAGCACTTCATTTATGTCAATATCGCTAATTATTGAATAGTTTTTTGTTTTAACTATCTGAAATGCTGCCAAACTATTGACATGACCGTTCCTGTTTTATCCACAGTTTTCACTCCATGTCATTTTTTTATTTTTTAGCAGTTATGACAGAGACACTGGCAGACCTTAAACTGCTACTGGGAAACTTGCTGAACAGACTGTTGCTCGGTAACCAAAGAGTGAGCGAGTTGCTAGGTGACCAAAGAGTGAGCGAGTTGCTAGGTGACCAAAGAGTGAGCGAGTTGCTCAGTGACCAAAGAGTGAGCGAGTTGCTAGGTGACCAAAGAGTGAGCGAGTTGCTAGGTGACCAAAGAGTGAGCGAGTTGCTC
>CAEGAG010229394.1:0-12193 GCA_903067065.1 Brachyrhaphis terrabensis | reverse complement strand
TGAGCCGGCTGCGGCGACTGGATGACGCGGGCGGGGTTTAATGAGTCTTCCATTTTGAATTTGCGCCTAGGCTTCATTTCTACTAATAGTCCAGGGGCCAGACCATTTGTTTGTCCATTTCAGGGTGGCAAAGTCTATCAATATTTTTTGAAAAGATACATGTCTCCAGTTAATATTTTGGCATGAAAGCCCTTCCAAAATGGTAGCTCAGTCATAGTTATCAGCTCATGAAGTAAACAACCCCTTTGGACAAATTCGGTTTTTAAGACTGGTGTATTTCTGGTTTAGGTTCATAGCGTAATGGGTCAAAGGTCTATAATATAATGTTTGGTATCATCTTAAAGGGGACATGCTTGACTTTCATTTAAACCAGGTTTTGAGTCTCTCTGACCAACACAGAGGGTAGGTAACAGAAAAGTCAACAACAACACTAACATCTCATACGGGAATGTAATTTAGCAAATTAAAAAAATATATATATGAAAAAAACCATGAATGGAGAGTGTTACATTCACATTTAATGAGCAAATATTACCAAACTGATGGGATAATATACAATTTAAATAGATATTTAGGCAAAAAACAATAATCTTAAAACAATAGTTTTACTAAATCCAAGCTCTTCCTGGATAACTGTGAGTGGAACACCCCTGATTCATTATCAATAAATCCACCATTAGGAACTCACTTCATTTACTGCCGCACAAAAGGGTTTTTAATTGTATCATAAATCATAAAGCAGTAAAAGAAATGTCACGTTGCCCTGAATGCATCACATAAATAAAGGAAATGAGAGTTGTCCAATTTACCAGATATTTAGGAACAAATTATGTCTTAACGATTTACTAAAACACAAGGTGCACGCTTTTAACTGGTGCCTAATCATTGTCTCCTTTATAGAAAACAGCTGGTTTTCTGCAATATTTTGTGTGCCACATGAGGAAAAGGTGGGCTGTAATGGGAGTGAAAGGAAGATGACAGTTTCTACAAATAAAATCTAATTTAATATGAGAATGAATGCAGATGTTCTGTTTCTGGCCTTAGATAATTTTTTAAATTTTGGTCAGTATTGCTAATAATGATGGAAAGACAGTTAACAAAATTTTCCCCATAATAATTAAACCTAGAAACATGACAAATAATATACTATTTCACACATAGACATTGTTGTCTGAGAATATTTTGGTAATTTTATGGTAAATATTTTTCCTTGAAAGTCATAATAATAGCATCCATACGCAAAATGCATTAAAATGCCCAACTTTCATGCAAATGTCCAATTTAACAAAACTAAAACTAACATCATCCAATACACTTTAAATAGATATTCACAATGTGGGTCTTTAACATGAGGAACTGATCTATTGTACATGTTGCCTAAAGTTTAGATGAAAAACGGCTACAGATCTGTTATTGGCCTCCCATAGCGTAATGTTGGCCCGGGACATTGAACGCTGGATGCATCACACAGTTTCCTGGAAGACCTTGATGAGTTTTGTGGGTGTGATCGATACACCCCCTACTCCCCGGCTATCCGTCTGTAATGCCTCCCTTGCCTCATCTCTCACACAGCATCACTTCTCCAAACCAAACCAAGCCTCTCCATTTTAGCAGACCCTAGCTTCTCCTCCAATGAGGCTGCACAAAGAGAAGACATAGCTGTCTTCATTAAGGCACCTGGGGAATCTTAATCAAAAAGCTATTTGCCTCCTGCAATTGATTTCTGTCTTAGTAATCAGATTTTAGTGTGAAAATTCTCTCTTAACTGACTTTGCCTCTTTGCATATCATGAATCTTTAAAAAAAACAGCTTGGAGTGATGAATTCACCAATGGACATCCTTATCTTATTGTTCTGTGTATTTCTGGATGCAAATTAGGATTATGATACTCTTTAAATATTAAGTGCACTATTTTGTTTTATTTTTCAGATGTGGAAATAGTCCAGGGTCCACCCTGCATAGTTGAAAGAGGGCCAGGTCCAGAGACAAGCACAATAATCTAATTGGTTCCACTAATCAATAATCAGTGAGGAAATTGTAACTTTAAACAGTTTGGCATTTTGTCTCGGTGAAATGCTTCAGATTCCCCACAAATTGTAAAATTTCATTAAATTCAAAAGGTACATACATTAGTGTAGAGAAATCTTTGCCTCTGTTAATTTATCCACTTTGGAGGATTTTCCATCATGTTTAGGGTCATGTAATGGTATCCAGTTTAAGTCCAGAGTTTGACTAGACTGAACCTTTATCTTACAAAAATGGCCTTTTAAACCATTTTCTTTCTACAATCGTCTTGTTTTTAGCTCAGCACATTGAGGGTCACTTTTTAAAATATAATTTTGCCTATTTTATGTTGTCAGACAGCTTCTGTTCCAGGTTTTTGAAGTTTTGAACAAGCACAGTTTTGAATAAACATAGTCAAAGATGTTTCCTTCATATGTGAACAACAGAATAAATGATGTTTTCACATAGACTGGGTGGGGTAGACATTTTTTCCCCTTAACGTTATCATTTAAAACCAAGTTTTTGTATTAACCCAGGTTACCTGTGTCTCATAATAAAAGTTGCTTGATGATCTGAAACATTTAGATGTGACAATAAAGCAAACGCAAAAGACATTTGTAATAAGCAAATATTGTTCTCTGTGGTGGCATAAAACAGTCTCTGTCTAAACAGGACAATATAGGCACCAAGTTGATTTATAAACCACAAGCTGTGAACAGTTATTATTCCAACTATAACTAGCAGTTATCACTCAAAATCGCACACTGCTTACCAAAAAGGGCACGAACACATTTACCAAACAACATCTTGAGGATTCCACAGACAGAATATTCTGTAGATTACTCAGGGTAACCCTGAACGCTACAGTACTTAAAATAATTCTTCATTTTTTAAGTTTAGGGTAATTACTTTCACTCAGACGGCCACCCTAGTTTACACAGTACTTCTAAATTAATTAATTTGAATAACAATAACACAATAAAATTGCTAAGTGTGTGCAAAAATAAAATTATGGGTCTACAAAAACATTCTCAAAAATCTACTTTCCTTCTGAATAAGGGAGAAAATATCGGCCTACAAATCCTGAGAGGCAGTCGCAAAATGCAACTGATTAATATGGCAGGGATTTTCAAGATGGTTACACAAATCAGTCAATTGCTAAACTACTTACAGTTCAGATATTAAGTCAATATGTCCTTTCCAAGCTCTCTTCTACTACGAGTGAGAGATGTTTCTTCCACCAAAAGGGGGAGGGCTTGGCCTGCAAAGCTTGAAAACCACTGGGATAAGATGTGCATCAGCCACCCACACAGTCACCTCTCAGCTCTAATTTGTTTTTCCTGACTACTCAGGTCAGCAAAAAATGAAAAATAACTTACAGGTACCAAGGGGTTTCAGCATCATCTGGTGTTTATGTTTGTTATAATTCAGAATCATGAGAAATGTATATTTTTATATAATACTTTATTTAAAGTCTGATGTTTAATACATCAAGATTAATATGGCCTTCATATTCCCCCAGGTTTTTAAAACATCAGTTGAAACAATTAATAAAAAAAGAACAGGCCGATGTCCAGCCTGCTCACCACAGTGCTGACACTGCATTTGTTGAAGTGTTTAATGACATCCACATGAATACAGACTGTGGAAGAGCCAGCGTTGGTTCTGTTGGTCTTGACTAAAGAACTTGGACTTATCTGAATGAATAACTTCTTATCAGTGTGGACAGAAGTCACATGCGGGGTGACTTCTGTCCACGGTTCAATCCTAGGACCCCTTCTATTCAATATCTAGGGGTTAGGATTAGGATGCTTCCACTATCTCAGGTTATAACAGGAAACAAGATTAGTTATGTAATGCAGATGATACACAGCTCTATTTTACAATGTCACAAGGTGACTATGAACACATCCAAGCAATGAACAGATGCTTAGAACAGATCAATGTGTGAACGCACCATAACTTTCTCCAGATGAACAGAAACAAAGCTGACGTAATCACCGTTGGACCTAAAGAGGAACCATCTAGAGTCAACAGCACACAGCTTCAGTTATTACAGGAGACTAAAAATCAGACCTGAACCTTCAGAGACACACAAAGACAGTTACAAAGTCAGCCTTCTGACCTGAAGAACATTTCCAGGATCAAAGGACTAACATACCAAAAAGAATTAGAGAAACTCTTCTATACGTTTATCTTCAGTCGCATTGATTACTGCAGTTGCCAGATCTGAAAAACGTGTGTGAGTATGGAGGCCAGCAAACCAGACCCAGTTCTGTCAGGACAAATGATTTAGAAAAGCTTGTATCAGGATACTTATAGTGTTTGACTCAAGTAACAAAAAAAAGTCTCAAATATGGTTTACGCGTCTTTTTCTACAGTGTATGTAAATGTTTGGGTTCAGTTGTAGCTCTGAGCTCTCCATATTTGTAACATAAGCCTGGATACAGCTTTGAAAATGTGCTTTCAAACAAAGCTTTGTGCTGAACCAACAAACAGCATCACCTCACACAGTAACAGGATCCATACTGCCTTTCTTTAGAGCAAGAGGAGTGTGTGCTGCTTACACAGGTGGCAAAGCAGTCGTTATATCATTTATCATTTACATACCCTGCTGCTAACAATGAGCAGCCATGCCACCGACGTTTCCACCACTTGTTAAACTCGCAAAAGGGCAAATATAGTTTCCTCAAGATAATCAGAATATTTTCCTGGCATATCCTGTCAATTATTCTAGTAATTTTGTCACATTTTATTCTGGGTAGAGGAGTTTGGCCTGAATGGGTGACTAATGGATGTTTGGAGGCAGGCTGGTATCCAGAGCCAAAAAAAAAAAAAAAAAGATAAAATAAATGTAATAATATTAAAAGAGCTGCTGGAGGAGAAAGACCAAAATCCAAGAACAACAAACGCCTGCAGAACATCAACCTTTTTCTCTTTTGTTTAGTTAAAAATCTCATTAATGCTGTTTAAATCAATGTTAACATTTAGGAAATTAGGAATTAAATCTAGTAACAGGCCTGAATCATGTTATCTACCATTACAGATGTGTAGTCTGCTGTTTCTCCAGCTGCTTTTTGAGAATTGACCACAAATTCGGTCAAGGTTCAGATCTGGTGCTTTTCCCAACCCACAAGTATGAAATCTTAATCTTATGGATGGGGATCCACTTTCATATTACACTAACCCAGCCACACAGTGGCTCCATCATGCTGGAAAATCCACAGATTTTCTGGGTTGTTAAAGACGTTGCTTTTGGAGATTTTAAGCAGAGCTATTCACAGAAACTTGGTAAAACATCACTTTGTGTGCACTGGATAAAGAGGTGCCACTATCAACTATGTACAGTGGGCAACATGTGTATATATACATATATAATTTTTTTTTTTTTTTTGTTGGAGGGGGGAGGGGGGTTACACAGGTTGTTTTGGATAGTTTTTTCCTTAAACAAAAATAAGGGAAATACACTAAGATAAGACCAACATGCCTGCTTTAATACAATATTTTCCTCAGTATGATGGAAGACCAAAGCAAACTTCTGTGCTGCTCCATCTCTATTCAAATGTGATTCAAGATGGGACTGTTTGACGGATTCATCATTTAAGACATTGGAGGAAGAGGATCAATTAGTTATTGAACCAGACTCTGGCCCAAATCATCCATCGTTTAACTGGACTCTGACAAGCCCGACACCAGATGATACAAATGACTGAATCATATGGTTGATTCCTTAAAAGCAGACTGTCTGCTTGCAGCTCATAGAGCTTATATCATATTAACAGTGTCACAGCAAAGAGAGCTGTATATTTGTAAGATTCAGTCAATGGAAACCTAATGTGTGTTTAAGAGAATTTATTGAGCTGTGATTACTCAGATGACCCACTTAAGCATCTTCCATCATGTTGTTTTAAAATTCAGTTCTTTAATAATGACTGACTTTATTGGAGCACCATCCAAACAAATCCCTCTTTAGGTGGAAACAGATGAATGGTGCACATGTTCACCAAATGGCCTATTTATTCTTGGAACCTGGATCCATATTCAAACGCATCATACTCTGGTGATGACTAAAATTCATATGATGCATTCATCATGTGACAAAAGCTAAAATGTATTTAACAGGGGCTGCTGAATGTTTACATTTTCAGTTGTTTGGCACTCTTAGCTTTTCAAATAAATATAGTTTTTGATAACTAGAATTAATGGGAATGTTCATCAATCCATTATCATACATGTATGATAATGGATTAATGGATGGTTTATAGAGCCCTCACTGGGCTCTATAAACAGTGAAGGCTGGCTCTTATCTCCAGCAGTAAACAGGCGAGAGGTGGGGTCACCCTGGGCAGGTCTAAAGGAAATGGATGAGGCAAAACTGAAACCTTTGTTTTTTTGTTTGTTTGTTTTTTGGAAAGAGCCTTGAGACGACATTTGTTTGGATTGGTGCCACAGAAATAGACATAAGTGAACTGAAATGAATTTAAAATCTTGTACATCTGTAGAGCTTTCATGTCATGTGACACTGCCATGCCCCTCAGTTAAATGTTTTATTTCCAGCTGTCTTAAGACACATCAATGTTGCTCCATAAGTGTCAGATCCGCAACACAGTGAACAGTTTAATATTCAGAAACAGAAGCCAAGGAGTGCATCGTCTTTTCTTAACAAGCTGTGCATTCTGTTCAGCTTTAGATCTGCCAGTCTGTCTGCAATCTCTGCCTATAATCTGAAAAACTTGTTAAGAGGTGCTGAAGTCTGTAATACGTTCTGGCAGCCAACTGTTAAAGAAGCACAAAATGCAACATTTTTAATATCACCATGTTCTCTTCAGAGATCAAATCGCTTCCTGCTCCTATGTGCAATCTATACACTACATTTCAAGTCTTAAAGTCAAAATGTGGTTTATATTTGCTGCTTTAGGTGAGGTGTGGTGTTAGTAGAAAGACTCCAACAGTCCCCTTCACTCCAATGTAGAAGGAAAAGTAGCTTATCTTCATTTCCTCATGTTGTATAATCTGTCATTCCAAGTTTTTAACATCTCATAGATGCTCTGTTTAATCCATCATCTGAACATGGGATGAACCAACTGCAGACATGGACATCCATTTAAACTGACAGACTGGAAAACCTAAAGCATAAAGTTCTTCACATCCATGTTTGTGTTGACAAGCTGCATGGATCTTAGCAACAAGATCAATGTTTACAATTTCTTTAGCTCATCTAATATTATCAGAAAAAAAGTATGTTTATGTAAGGATGTAATCCCTAAAGTCAACTCTTCTTTTCTGATGAGAATTTGTGCAAAAGTAGATTACATATTCTCTAGTTTGGTTTCTGTGCAATTACAACCAATGAAATCTCCTGACATGACAAGCAAGGCATGCTCTATGAAACACTGACTCAGGAGGCGAAATACAAGTAATTTCATGTTTATTTTGTGAAGAATATCAATCAACCAACAACACACTTTAAAATTTAGGGACGTAACATGAAAAACCTAAAAACGTTTAATGGACATAAACATTTTTGATTGAGAAAGTTTTTTTTTTTTGGTTAATTTTGCAAGAGCTCTCTAAAACATTGAGCTTCAGCTATCAGCACATCCACAGTCTCTGTCCATGGTCCAGTTTACTCCCATCCTGAGCCTCAGTCAGAACGTTGCCACTGCAGTCCATTGAGGACCAGTGTTACATAACTCCAGTCATACTGGGATCTGCTGTTGACCGCAGATTATCAGAATAAACACTCTATAGACATCTAAGCTAGACTTCAGCCATTTACAGACATGGAATCAATTCACAGAATTAGCTATCAGCTGGAAAAATGACAACATTCAGTGACTTTTCTTTACATTTGTCTGTTTAACCAGCAGCTGAGGAGCAGAGATGCAGGCAGCATGTCTGCTAAGCTACAACTGGACAGCTTGAAAATCAGCAACGTAACAACGTTTGACCAGTTTCATCTCAACAGCATGGAAACACCATCACAACAGTTTACAGCAACACATAAGCAAATAAATGTATTTTTTTTTTATAGCACCATTTGTACACATTACAAAGTGATTTATGGATGTATCTCTGAATATAAATATTTTATTACAAATTAACAGCCCATATGTGAGAGCTCAGCAGCTTATGTCTGTTATCACAACTAGAGGAAAGTAATACGAGATAGAAACATACAGCTCAGATAATAGATGTGTTTTACTCATTAAATCAAGCAAAATTCGACCTACTTTATCTCTGTTAAACAACCTAATTATTTCTATTTGCTAAATTCCAAAATGATGAGAATTTTTAATACTTTTTGGTCTAGTAACATAAGCAGCAAAATTCTTGTCTTGATTTGGTAAATGGTGGATATTTGTGTGATCATGGTGCAGCTTCTAAAGACATCCTGTGATCACTGCGCTAACAGCAGGCTGCTCTGTGTACAGCTAATGAAAACAAGATTTTTAGATTAGAATATTACATTGGACACAACATAAATAAAATATGGGGTTAAGGAAATGTAATGCTTAAATGTTTTCAGTTTTTATATGGTAGCTTTATTCTGAGAAACAAGCTTCATGGAATTGAGTATATTCCAATCTGTTGAATAAGACTGATGAACCAAAAACCTACTAGATTTGATCAACAATAGAATTCGATTGTATTCAAAAGTTACAAAAGTTAGAACTAACAAAAATGTCAGTTCTAAGATGTTCAATGAATTTTCAGGAAATATATTCATGGATGGACTAGTCGCTGAACTTGGAAGTTGAATGGCGCGGTGTTCAAGACAGTCTCCAGCCTGAGGCGTCAGGAGTTCAGAGAGGTGGCCCATTCAGCCCCCGCTGAGAGCTCATCAACAAGCACAAAAACAGTTCAAGAGACCAAAACTGCATGCAGAGAGGATTTCTCAGGTTCCAAATCAAAGTCTCTCCACACCTCAAGGAGTAAAGTGAAGTAAGTGTGAAAGTAGCTGGCATCCAGAGCAGCCTGGAGGGTGAACTGCCACCTGGTGGTGTGTTCTTGTTTTCACCAGCCTCCGTCTTACACCCCTCCGCCCGCCCAGACCGCCACCCTCACGATGATTGACAGGATTCGGCTGTGGGGCCAATTAGCAACAAGCAATTACTCCACACTAGATGTGACCCTGAAACTAATTTAACACTTTGGCAGTCATGAAGATGACAATGAGGAGATATTGACCTGAACTGTGTCACTGAGATGATGAGGAAGACTTCTGTTAGGAGCCATAGGACCTTCATCCACATGACAGAGTGAGTCGGTGGAGCATGTTCCACGAGCTGTAGGAATACGTTCTATAAATGAAACTAAATGATAATTTCTCACATGAATTAATTAGAGGATGCAGCTGATCCAGATATAAAGTCTTAGCCAAGTTTGAGGGAAGTTTTCTGACCCACATGGCTGGTTGTGCAGCACAAAGACATTCCCTGCAAAGCAGTCTAAAATATCTTCCAAATATAAGGTTGCAAGTAAAAGATTATCACACAAATGTCAGGCCACCAAAGAGCATCAGTAATGTTTTTGGGGTTTTTTTCCTGATTTTGAGGAACTGGGTCAATGAAGAACTCTTTACATTCTGCAGTGGGGTGGTGTTTCAGACAGTAACATATTTTGTTAGATTAGACTTTCTGTGACTAAACACATTGCAAGCTACAGCATAACTCAATGAAGAGGAGTATTTGTATATTTCAAATGTTATTCTGCTCAATCTGAGCCTTTGTTGAACTGACACTCAGTTTGGAGACAAAACTTTGACAGGGGATAAGTGAAAGAAAATGGCTGCCTTGACCTGTGGAGAATCTGTGATATATCACACTGATTATATTTTGCATTTGTTGATGTGTTTTCCCAAAGGAGTAATGATCAGAGAGTAGTCTTTTTTATTAGATGTGGTTGCCATTTATGGACAAACAGAAAGCTGTCTCTGCAGGTTGTTGCTTCAACCTCTGGTTAAAAGGTCAGGTGTTGCAAAACTGGGAAATATGCCAAGCTGCAAAATGAAACATTCCCTCAGAGAAATGAAAAAAAAAGAAGCTTGACAGCCTGTTGAAATCGATTGATTTCAGACTGAAAGTGATTATCAGCATCAGATGGAGTTTGGGGGCCGCACAGTGGTGCTGCTGTTAGCACAGTTACCTTGCAGCAGGAAGGTTATGGCCTGTAATGCCCAACTGAGTCTTCCTGTGAAGTTTTTATGTTCTCTCTGTCCGTGGACGGGTTCCATCTTACTGTCATTCTGCAGTTTCTGTTTTTCTCCTTTAAGGGATGCAGCCACATGACAGAAATGAAACTCAAACTGTGTTGAACAGCAAATTCTAAAAATGCACAATGACATAAGATTTAACTGAACTAAATGTCCTTCAGCTCATCAAATCTACTGTTTGTTATTAAAGAGGATCACTGAAAGAAAAATTTAATCTTCTGAGATAAAAAAAAAAGTCAGAATTCTGAGGAAATGTCAGATTTTCTTTTCTTCTTTTTCAGAGTCCCTTATCATCCTCCGTAGTTTATCAAATACATTACATACATGCTTTTTCTATAAATTCGTTTTTTGATTTGTGAAGCATTCTGATTGCTTTATTTGTTTTGTTTTTATTCCACTGAGTAAATTTAGTAGAAGATTCTCATTACAACCAAAAAACCCATCAGTGACTAAGATACTGTTTGCAAAACCAGAATAGACGTCTTACACATCCACTCATATTAACAACAGTAACCAACAGTGATAATAAGACAAATGCATCTTTTAACCTCTTTAAATCCAGTAACAGCCCAATATTTCTCAACAGGTAAAAGTAAATGTTTGGACCCTGTGTATGAAAACTAGTTACAACATCTCTCAAAATTAACTCAATCTGTCCTGCTAAATAAAAAATAAAAAAATAAATCTCACCTGGATCTATATGAAACTAAATGCCATTTAGTGACAGCAGTCGTTTGACTTGTGTGTGGAGGGCAGGGTGGAGGAGGAAGCGTAGTTGTCAGGCAGTTCATGGCGGCGCAGTAATCACACCCGGCGTGTCACAGCACATTTGCAAACCTCCCATTACCTCATGACTGTAATGAAAAGGAATAAAAGCAAATGAGACGATGAATCAAAACAATTCCAGGGGGCAATTCTAAATGCAAATGGAGGCAAATTTAGCCTCGACTTAATGCCTGTGAGCAGATGCTGACTGACATGTCATGATTTCATCAATTACATGCGGCGCTTAGGCCCCGTTTTCACTCTGCGCAGGGTGTTAAAAATTTATCCACAAGCTGATCTTCCCTCTTTACACTTTCACCTTGGGAAGTTCACAAGCAAACTTGTCTGTTGTAAAACACTTGTGTAAAGTGAAACACATTAAGAACCTAATTACTATTGATTGTCATGCCTGTCTGCATTCTCAGGGTAAATCTTTCCAACCCAGCAGTTTCTACATAATCCAACTTTAAGCTAAACCCTGGAGTCAGTTTTAGTGGTGAGCAGGAAGCAGATCAACTACTATCATTTTAAACTATTTGAGTGTGTTTAATCCCTTTGCTTTATCTGAGAATGATGCAGTGTCATTGTTTTTATGTAAAACCTGCAATGATCCAGTTTTTTCCACTTCCAGATGGAAAAATATCGCCTGTCTTTACAGCAGCTGAACGATTCATTTTTCTACCTGCAGAGGAAGACAACCTTATCATCTTCATTATGGATAGGTTGAAGACGTGCTGAGACATTCTGAGGCTAAGAGTGGCATCCATGTGACAGGCGATAAACAATCAGCGGCATGGATACAAATGATCGAGACCATTAAATTGAGTCGTGGAAAGCAGGCTGCCTGTTTCAGGGAGAAAAACAAAAAGACAGAACGCCTCTGTGGCACAAAACTCATGTTGTTCTCATTGGGGCCTGCCCATAGCAATGCATAAGGAGAGTAGTCACTGACTTGCGAAGCACCTATTATTCTACACCCAATAGAACGCCTCTTTATTATAATTACTTATTCCGTTCCGGATAATACGGCTCGTACAGCTGCATGCCCACCCACAAAAGTGGTATCAAAACGTGCGGCTCAATCCCGGCATTGGAGCTATTATTTTTATTGGGAATCGGAGTTACGATGGCGACATAAAAAGTAAAAAACGAGCAAAATTTCCAACTGCCGAAACGCAGAGCCTAACTGCCTCCAACTGCCGTTTCGCT
>CAEGAG010229372.1:0-52115 GCA_903067065.1 Brachyrhaphis terrabensis | reverse complement strand
ATTTTAAGCCATTCTTCTTGCAGGATAGTGGCCAGGTCACGACGTGATGCTGGTGGAGGAAAATGTTTCCTGACTCGCTCCAAAACACCCCAAAGTGGCTCAATAATATTTAGATCTGGTGACTGTGCAGGCCATGGGAGATGTTCAACTTCACTTTCA
The DNA here is from genome assembly GCA_903067065.1 of Brachyrhaphis terrabensis. NCBI lineage: Eukaryota > Metazoa > Chordata > Actinopteri > Cyprinodontiformes > Poeciliidae > Brachyrhaphis > Brachyrhaphis terrabensis. The sequence goes on along the minus strand of CAEGAG010229372.1, from coordinate 51,956 downwards.
TGTTCATCAAACCAATCTTTCACCAGTCTTGCTGTGTGTATTGGTGCTAAAATGAGAGGTGTTTCAGTTTCATTGTCCAACCCCTGTATGTCTTTGGTGAAAAATTCCAAAATCTACTAAAACTTGTTGACAGCAGAGAAAAAATAATTTTCAAAGGAGTTATAACCATCATCAGCAGTGTGACTTCTGTTTTTACTGCTGAGGACTGCAGTGGCTGTTTTCTGCTCTATAATCTACTGTGCATCCTTCACTCTAAAGTTGCTCAGTTTAGTGCAAGTGCCACAAACCAGAAGAGCATGGAGGGACATCAGTTATGCTCACAAACCCCACCTCCTCACCCAGCTTTGATGGTGTAGGGTCCGCAGAGCCTGACAGCTGCTCCCAAATTAGAGACTAGGAGAGAACACTACAAGACCCAGGAATGTCTGGATTGTCTGGACTGCCTTTCTCTTCCGTAAAGTCTTGGGAAAATGGTTATACCTAAGTCATAGTTTTGACAGGATCCTGGATAATCCGGTGTATCATATCTCTGCATTCCTGGCCTCATGGATTTTGTTTGGAATTTTTAGCTTGCTTGGAAGCGTCACTGGTCCACATCCAGTCAATACATATTAGGGGGGAAAAACATGACAGAACAACGGGAACAGAAGAAATGAGAATGGCAGATTTTTTTTGTAACGGCTCCAATAATCAGATCATGCAGAAAATCCTCTACGGTGCATTATCAAGCTTTCTTTACTGGTTGCCAGAGAGACAGTGACCAGGCCACAGGGTCAGCGTGGCTGCAGGCATAGTTGTAAAATTGCCTATACAATAAAGCCAGCCTCAATAATGATGTTGGGGCCATTTAGCAGAGATTAGCAGGACACAGGCTGGGACCCGCCCCGGAACACAACCTTTACCTTAAGCTGCGGGAACAGAGTTTGTGGGAGGTTTCAGAGATTCCAGATAGCAATTGTGTGTTATTTTGATCACAATTACTAAACCCACAAAAGATGAAGAGAAGAGGGAGCAACATGAAAGTTTGGGGGTGTGAGGACGGGTGGGTTAGGACCAACTAAGCAAGATCGATTGAAGTCGTGGGCTCATTAGTGATTGCTGAACTGTTGTTTGAGTACTTCTATACATTGTTTGAAGATAAGATTGGAAACTGAGAGCTTTTAAGGGCAAAGATAAGATGTCCATGCAGATTTGTCATGCAGATTTAGTAATTTTCTTGCATGTTTTTGTTCAATATGTTTTAATAAAAGAGGAATTACTGCAACTCATCTTCTCCTCTTTGCCCTTTGGTGGTATGGTGTGGAATGTCTGTAGATACCACCACTTACTTCACCCACTCAATGCCACAACTGGACTCAAAGAAGAGCTATTATTGTTTCTGAAAATTGACCCAACTGACTCATATTGACTCATATAATACTGAGCAGGCCATGAAATCCCTCTCAAATACATGAAATTCCATAATTTTACCTAAATTGACTAATGTTTTTTTTCTTTTCAGAAAGTACATAAAACAAGGTCAACACAGTGTTGCAATTAACATACAGACAATTTCCCTTACTGTTCATAGATGTTGTTTTTGAACTAAATTACAAACAGCATAAAATAAAAAAGGCTTCTTCCTAAAGTAACCCAAGGCACACAACACCATTTTGACCCCCAACAGTAGCCCAGCCCTGTTGTATTTCAATACTGCCTTCCTTATCATTTAAGCATGCCCTGAGGCCATGCAGAGAATGAGAATGGAATGTGCATGCACCTTTCAATCTGTGTCCAGTAAGCCTGCCATTTCCCACATTCACCCTTTTATCTGGACTTGATCCCAGCTTTCACTCCCTGAAATGACCAGAGCACTCCATCGACCTCCTTTAATGAAGTCCAGCCACCCTCTCTGGCATGTCTGTATACAATAGGATCTTTCACTAGATCTGGTCCTGCTTCTACCAGTGTAATGTGATGATGATGAGGATACCACACATGTAATCACTGACCTCTTCATTGGTCTTGGATGAAGGGTGCAGGGGACGTTCCATAATAAATTGAGAGAATGTTTGCCTGACAAAGTATACTATAAATTGAATGTGACTAAATTATGTTGGTGCACTTTGATATTACATTGATTAAATTAATTTTATATATTTTTGTTGATGACACTAATTATGATAAAATGCATAGGATATAGTTCAGTTTATCAGAATATATAAGGCATGCAATACTGGTATATTTTCTAAAATTTCAGTTGTTTGGATTCAATCCTTGTTCACTCTGCACAGTGACATCTCCCCAGTCAACTTTGTATACTGTTGTTCCTGTTGGAAACCCGTCTGCACAGTTCAGTCAATTTAAAGTACTTAATGATTTTATTGTAGGTTTAATCTTTTAAAACCATGTCAAGAGAAAACATGGTGTAATAGCTGAACAGTTGGCTCAGTTTGAAATATCTAGGTTGTCTGCAGCAGTTTTTTGTCCAAGCAAAAACTATCACGAGGCATGATTTAATGATGTGCAAAAGCATGTTTTTACTGGAATTAAGTGGTTAAGCCCAACTAATGCAAAACAGTCCCACAACATGATTCCCTCTACACCAAATTTTACACTTGACACAATGCATTCAGGAGAGAAATTAAATTAATTAAGAGAAATTAAGATTTATCCATTGAATTACCAGAGCAAGAGGCATAATTCATCACATTTCCACTGCTTTAGAGTCCAGAGGTGACATGCCTTACACTACAGTACCAGAATCTTTGCTTTGTACTTGTAGATCTTTTTCACATCAACTTAAAGCATGTCAGTTATACATCCATTATACCAGTTGGACATGTTGGAAATGAGACTGGTGGAGTTCTGTGTTTTGTTCTTCTTTTTTGTCATTGTCCTGATTTGGGTTTCTGTTCATGCAATATTTCTATTCTTTAATGTGACTTTTAGGGAGAACCTTTCACATCCTAAAGAAACTAAAGAGTCCCAATGGAGAATTTGTGTACAATATCATCTTACACCAGATCTGGTTTTGTTCTGAAAAAAACATGAAAAATCTTATGTGTTTAAGATTAGGATGCTAGGAGTAATTACCCGATATGTTATCACAAACCACTATCGTTGGTCATAAATGGGCCAGAAGGCTTTCATTAAGATGCTGCTTGGCTGAAAAATTTGGATGGCTTGTTGAATGTGGTAAAAAGTAAAAAATAACTGATGACTTTCTATACAGCCAAAGTGTTATCAAAACAATCATTTAAGACTTGTATGGTTAAACTTGTAAAAACATTGGATCAACCAATATTTGATAACTTCACAAATTTAAATTGAGTGAAAACAAATTAATTGGTGATAAAATGGGATGAAATTAGTTTGAATTAAACTCGACAAAAGGTGCAAGAGCAGGTACCTGTTAATCAACCCATTCTTGGTTGCTTCAAAATTGCAAATTTCTTCGTGGTAAACTTGTATTGTTATGTACTGACTCGTTTTGATTAAACACTGGCCACATTGAGTGTGTTTTTCTTCCTGCTCTTTACCTAATGACGATCTTGGATCAGGAGGGTTCTGCTGAAACATGAAGTGGGACAGGTGGGGCTGTGGGTGCAGCCTACTCACCTTAGAGTATAAGTGTGGGAACCTCTGAGCCGCCAGTAGTGCATGAATAACAAGGATCCTGAGGGAGTGTGTCGTAATCTCCTCTAACGCTCTTGTCTCTTGTCTTTCTCTCACTCAATGGAACACATAAATTTAGTCAGAAGACTAAGTACACTCATGCATTTATCTCAATCAACACGTTTTGCAAACAGCAATCATCAAATGAAAGCCTGCTCCAAACTTACAGACACACACACACACACACGCAGATAGGCATGTAAAGACATATTTGTATTGTAAATGTAGCCTCAGCCAGGTAAACATTGCCTTGCAGTGATTTTATTGTTAAAAAGCAGAGCTTTGCTGAGGAAGCTTGCAAAACAAATCACTCTGAATTAACTGTGATGTAAAATTATGGCTGAAAAGTCACTCAAGAACAAACTTGATGACATTATTATGGGGGGAAATGGATCATCCTAAGTGCACTTTATAATATTACAAATTTCTAATAATATTGCTGACTTTTTTTTTTTTTTTCACCTTGAGGAGGACTCAGCTTGACCTTCCTTGATGAACATAAAAAATTACAATAAATATGTTATTAATATACTCTTTTTTTCTCATTATATATTTATTCTGTTAAATTGTCCTGACTGGTGAATCAGTATTTTTCTTCTGGAAGCTAATTTGCTCAAAAGAGAAGAGACTGAAAATCTGACATCAAAACAACAGAAGAACAGCTGCCCACTGACGGAGACACTTGTTAAAATTGTTAATTGAGGGTGTGTATGAGTAATGTGTAACAAAATTTTAAACGCAACTTTTTCATCAATTCTCTGTTCTGTGGTTAGGAAAAGAAAAAAATTGCTATGATACGTAGCAATGTTTGTGCAAAAATGTAAAAGAAAGAAAATAAATTGATTCTATAAAATACTAATTTTATAGAGCGGAGTTGGTGGGGGTGATAAAGGGGTGCAGTAGGCTGGCAGCTGTTGCTGCTGTGCGGGGGCCCTCAGGTCTTGGCCTATCCCTAATGGCCAGACCAGCTGTCGGAGTTCTGTCTGTAGGGGCGGAGGGCTTCAGGAGGCGGGGAGGGCATGAGAACTTCCACCCCCCTGTCCTGGGGGGCGGGTCCCTGCCTTGTCTGCCCTCCACTGAAAAGGGGTGATTGATGGCGCAGGGTTGACACCATGCTTCACCAACAATTGACTCAGGAGGGAAAGAGGATGAACAGAGTGCAGGGGACCCCTCCATGTCTTTCTCTTCTGGTTTTCAGAGGCAAATGTGGGATCAGACCCAGTTATAATTCACTCATTTTTCTCAACATGTCTTTTATTTGACATTTTTAGTGCAGCATATGCCACCCAGAGGACTATTAAAGGCTGTTACTGTCATAAACATGCAAACAAATTCAAATTATTTTTGGTTAGACAGATCACACAGATCAGATTCAAACATGATTTTCTGACATGTGACCTGCATTTTTTAAGATAAGTTCACTTGTTGTAAATAGGATTCTGGTTCCCTACTTTTGGAAAAAAAATCCACTAATTTTTACAACAGAGGCCAGGATGCATGGTTGAGCTAGGATGGACAGTGCAGTGGCCTGAAGTGTGTGCGTCAGGTCATCAGTAGATATCAAACTAAAGACTCGGCGCTGGGGCCTGCTAACACAGACCTGACCTTTTGCTCTGAACCCCGGGATTCTCCCTGGATCCCTTTCAGCAAGTCGCCAACACCTCTGTTCTTATTTAAGATTTACAGCTTCATAGAGGGTGAGAGGACCTGGAACATTGTATAGAGGGTGGAAGTGGGGGGGTGCTGCCCAGCAGCTGTTTATAGTGGTCTTAAGCAGCTATTTCACACGGAAGCAGAGTCATAATGCACTCAATTTCCCCAGCTGCTGAGCCTCCAGCTCTTTCCGATTTGCATTCCTTTACAGTGATATTGATTGCAGCCTCTCACATGTTTGGATACATATGCATGCAATCTTTCTCTGAATCCACTGTCCACCAAAAAAATAGTTATGTTTTTTGGGGGTGAAGGGCTGTGTTTAGTTTAGAGATGTCAAGATAAACTTGCAAAATGTTGAAATGCCTTTGACAGACATGTGAAACAAGTAGTTTAAAAAAAAGAGTATTATGAAAAATATTTTCTTTCTACTGTCTGTCCCAGTTTTTAGTAGAACCAAGACCTTTGCACACATTCACAATTTAATAGCCATTTAGAGACTTTGTGTGAAAGTCAAACACTTCTTCCCACAATCCAAAGAAAGATCCATCATTCCTGTATGTTTACTTTTGGCCAAAAAAAAAATCTAGTCTCTAAGTTACCCGGTGTGTATGTCAGAGAGTGGGTGGAAGGAAAAAAACGAAACCAAAGACTCAGTAACTGAAAATGCACAATGTATGAATACAAACAAAGCTGTAGAAATGTTTTTTTAGAGTGCCTCATGACAAATTATTCAGTTGTGGAATAACAGGTCAAGTATGAGCAAGAAAAATTTCATGTTCAATGCAACAAACCCACCCAGGTCCAGAAATTGTTTAAAATAGACAGCATTAAGAAAGAAAAGCAATGCTTGATGGTTTATATGATAAACTGTACAAATACACGACTGCCAACTGGTACAATGACCTTCTTCTTTCTTCTGTTTCTGTGTGGAAAAACTTACAACAGTGGGACGGTGGCTGCACAAACAACTCTCAGAAATCTTGGGAAAAGCAGAGGTGTTTTTTTCCACTGTGAAAAAGGTCACTTGCCTTTAACGGAGCAGAACCAAAGAGTTCTAATCTTATCGCTCCGGGATGCAGTTGGGTGTGAGCTTCAATGGGGGATGCTGGTCTTTTCTCAAACATGAAGACAACATCAAGAGTCTGTCCTCATTCCGTCTTAAATCTGAGGGTGTCAGTAAAATTAATAAAAGGAAAAACACAATGTAACAATTTCACTGTATTTTAAAAGTAATGTCTTCAATTTTACTGCTCTTTGTCTTGAAGTTGTTTAAAGATCTGTATTTTTTAGTTTACATTCATTTGTCAGATTGCTTCAAAATTCTGTTTCTGAAATGAAATACACAGCAATTTCAGTGAAGCAATTAGGATGCCTTCTTCAGATTTCCTTTTTGTAGACTAAAAGTGCCCTGTCACATGTAGGAAACCAGCTCCTTGATATGGTATGCCTGCAATGTCAAGACATCACATGTAAGAAAACATTTAAAAAAAACAGATGGTTTTTAAAATTGTCCTGACATAGATTTTAAAATCAGTTTTAAGCTATATCCTCCACTTCTCCCTTAAAATATTTATTTTATTTCATGTGATAGTAAATTACTTTTAGCGTTTAATTATAGCCATATATATGTTAATATATTCAAAGAAATGAATAAATAAAACAAAAGGTAAATGAAAAAATGTTAAAATAAACAGGCATGCAATTTTAAAATATACTACAAACTTTAAAGCATACAACTTATCTGGATTCTGGTCTTCAATTGGCCCCAACGTCTGTCTGTAGGGGGTCTTGGCTGCTGATTGGCCGTGACCCGTTTTGCAGAGGGCCCTCTAATCCTCTCCACACACTCTGTGGGTGCTCCTCAGGTTTTTCCCACATAAATCAGTCTGGTCTGGGTGGTAAAGTCATCACGTCCACTGTGTCCACACACATGGCCAGTTACTGCCCATATCACTTGGTGGACTTTAGCTCTAAAGGCCACCAACCCCAAAGGGGGGGTAATGGTCACTTCTTGATTTGTGTATAAAAAAGCTATATTTCATGTGTATTACACCCAGTCATTAATATGTTGGATTAATATTAATATGCTACTTCTGTTAATCTATTTTTTTGTTTGTTTGTTTGTTTGGGGGGGGTTGGTGATGGTGCCAATCTTTATTTGCAGTACTTATAACAAAAAGGGATATATAAAACTTTTAAATATTTTTTGAGACAGCAGAAAACATAACTATATGTAATGATAATTGATATTTGACCATATGACCTCTTGAGTTGCTCCAAGTACCTAATGTATGTAGACACACTTGGCCGCTGTCGCAAAGGCCCTACTTGGTTGAGAGTTGCCGTGACGGCACATACATACAATTTTCCTTTTCACCAATGGGTGGTCTTCCCTTAATAGGCATTGGTCCACTTTTATTCCTAACACCACAAACCTTAGTCATTCATTTACAGTCTTGAGTAGTAGCATTTACATTATCTCCGTGCCTCACAGTAGGGTATGGTACAGCTGGAACCAGAGATGCAGAGAAGTACTACAATGAAGAGGTGATGCATTAAAGGCTTTTTGCTAATAAATGTCTGTGTTAAATTTAGAATAGCCGTTTCCTCTTTGTGTTTATCATCTAAGGACAGTACTAGCATTGCTCAAAGGGAAGCACAGCTCTGTTTTCAACAGAGAAGAGGGTTATAAATTCTGGCCTGTCTCTTCTTTGTTTTTGTGACCGGAGATTTCCCTGGAGTCCTGTGTGAGAACTTTGTCACCAAGACTCTCACTCTCGCAGGTTCTCTCCAGTACAAACAAATCACAAACGTATTTGTTCAATTTATGTGTGTTTGTCCGAGGGTGTGACACATACTAAATAAAAAGACAAATTCCTCACATAATCAGATTTTTACTAAATCCTGTGTATATAAACTATAGGGCTAAGTAGGAAAGCTAAATAGTTCGTGCAAAGAAACTAGTGGATGTCCTGAAGTATCGACACGGTCATGTGTTAGGTTCTCTTTCATTCTTTGAACAATGACAGTGATCATATTTCTGGAAGGGAAGTTTCGGATATAGAATTGCGCTAAAGAGAAATTGGAGAATGCCAATGCAAAGTGGAGTTTCCACTTTGGCTCATTGTTTTTGATCACCTACTAGGTCTGTATTTAGTGAATGCTCAAGCAATCCTTGAGATGTGTACCAATTGTTCTTTTTGTTTGTTTTTTTTTTTTTTGTTTTTTTGGGGGGGGGCGGGGGGGTGTAGACACATGACACATTTATAGTGTTTGTGCACAAACAGCAAGATTTTTAAAAGTGCAACTGGCTGGCCTCAAATGCAATGAGCTCACTCTCCCTGGGATGTCCTCCAACTGGAAGCCAGTCAAAATACTGCAGATATTTGCCAGAGTTTTGAGTTAGTAACTAACCCTCAGGGTGAAAGATATTTTCACAACCAGATTAAAACAAAAGCAAAAAAACACACACACACACACACACACCCCCACCCCTATTCATACACCTACTTGCAACAGTAACAGATAATTACACTCTTCTCTATAAAACCTGTTTGCACTTGCTGCTACTCAGCTGTAAACTCTTAATCTGAGTAATAACTGCATCAACGTGAGTCATCATAATGATCTCCTCTATTACAGTATTATTATTCAAGTAATAATAAAATGGAAGCAGGTGTCTCCAAGGCCTAACAAGCCCATGTAGTTGACGTCACATGTACTAACGAAGCTGTCTCCAAACCGGCCTGCTGCATTCATAGCCCAACTCCTCCCTGTAATTTATGCAAGGCCAGGTCCAGGAATAGAGTAACAGAAAGGGGGAGACGGTGGCATAGAGGCAGTGCACTTGAATATTAGCGTGCAACCCTCCCCTGCAGAGCAAAACTGTGTCATAATGCAGCACTGCTTTTATGATTCAAATCAAGCCTATTGTCTCTGAAACCAAAAGGCTCTGCGCCGTGCAGCAGAACAACTGAGGCACTATGTGCCGCCTGCAGAAAATGAGTTCATTGGAGGCTGCTGGCTGAATTGAGATTGAGATGAACTAAGAAATTAGGACTCAGATTCAGTACACTAGGCATGGGGACAACAGAGCTGCCTGCAGACTGCGTGTCTGCTACCATGTAAACACAATTCAGTACCTTATCAGCAATTAATCAGCTCTAAACACACAAACAAACAAGCTTACAGAGTGTTGGACACAGTCCAGTCTGCCCCAATGTTATAGAAACAACAGTGTGGGAGTTTTTTCCACATTTAGCACAGCGCTAGAAAGAAATGTAGTGTTTCTATGTTATAATTTTGCATTTTTTTAATATCTCTGGAAAATCTCTCAAAAAGTGTAGGACTTAAACCTTTCAGCGATTCATGATTGTGTTTTTGTGATGAATACAACCATATGACTTGCTTTTCATCCGCTTTGGAGGTTTGTGATTAGTCATCTTTTAATTCTTTCGTTTAGCTGATTTTCTCTTTTTTTGTTTTATTTTATAAGTTAGCTATTGTCATACTTGGATGCATGAATGTTTGTGTATTTGTGTTGATATGAGAGAGGGTGGGAGGTGAGGGAAGGAGAGAGTGAGAGAGAGAGAGAAAGAGAGAGGTGAAGAAGGAGGAGGTGGCGGAAGATGAGGAGGAGGCGGAGTGATACCAGACGCTGGAAATCATTGGGAAAGGAAAACTTTTCAAAAGTTTCTGGAGGTGAGAGGAGAATCACAGCACCCGTGGCCGTGCTGCGGAGGATATTACGGGATTGGGACTTATCGTTTCGCTTCCCGGCTGACTTAACGAAATTCTTGGAGACTTACTTTTGTCCTGTAAATTAAACAGAGGATGTATTTCTAATAAAAGCGCTCTTCAGAACGTTGGAAACTTTTCCACAGAAATGGAAGGGAATATGAAATGGATTATTTTCTCGCTTTTATTGTGCTTTCATACTGGTGAAGGTGAGTAAAAAAAATCTTTCACAGCAGCCCACAATATGTAAGTGTGTTTAAATCCACAGGTAGACTGGGCATGTCAGGACAGCCAACCCATTGTCCGGTGCCCCCATTATAGGGTAATTGCCCTATTCTTGACCAAGCTCATTTACGAGAAGATTGTATCAGTTTTTTATTATTTATTTTGTTAATTATCTTAGTAGTATGCTGTATTAAAACTTACCTAACTCTTCTTGTACTTCTTGGAATAAACAGAAGCGCAACAGATAATAGCATGCTAGTTAACAGAATTACATTGCACTATCTTTTAATGAACAGTGTTTTTACTTCCTGGGAAATAAAATAGATTCAAGCCTTAAAGAAAAGTAGTTTCATGTTGTAGTAAATTAAGACATTAGGTCATTTATTATCCATGCTGCGCTTCTAAACCCTAATTGTAGAGGAGGTGGGTTTAAGAGACATCGTAAATAGTTTTTGTGGGCCTGGGTAAAGTCTGGTAAATATGACTAATTATATATCTAAGGAAAGCCCTTTTATGAATTCTACCGGTTGTAAGTTTGTACCGCCATCAAGGAAATGGTAAAGTTTATCTGCTTGGGACAAAGTCAACAGCAAACGTGCGGGAGTGTCCCAGCCTGCAATCGGAAATCACTACATGTGAATCTATCAGTCCTCTGAATTGTTGGCTCAATTTTTATTTATTTTTTTCTATAGCTGTGATATTAAAAAAATCACAAATATTTTTTGTTTATTTCATTATTCAGATCAGGAAAGGGGACTTCTTAAAAGCTGAGCTGGGTGGCATGAAGGTTTATTAGCTGTGTGGTTTTCTAACAAATGTCCTAAAATTCTACAGGGTTCCGCTGTGTGGATAAAAACAGGCCCTGTCAAAATGGAGCGACATGCATAGATTCCCCTTCTAGATGCATGTAAGTAAAACATAACAGACTCAGACATACAGATGACAAAGATGACAAGCTTTCAAGTGTGTTGGTTGTTTGTAAGAATGGATTTTTTTTTTTTTCTCAGATGGTTCTTTCAAAATCCAGAAAGTGCTTTTTTGTCTTAAAATCCTTTCACATTATTTTAAAATCTTGTCATAGCCTTTTGTCTGTCTGCAAGGTCCAATTAATTGATTAGGCAATCACTGATTAGCATCACCAACTCTTAAAAGGTTTCATCCTTTACACCTGTTGAAGGGCTTACTAAATCTTTTTAAACTTTACTTTATTTCTTCTACGAAGATGTAATTTTTAATGTGTGGTTCTATTTAGTTTGTTTGAAAGCTTTTTGAACTTTCTGGTGAATTGTCTCAGTTTCCTGCTCCATGCTCCGTAGAGCTCTTGGATCTTCTGACAATGATAAGGCTTTTGTTTTTCCAGTTGGTAAGGGCGGGGGTGTGTGGGAGCCCCTTGCAATAGTCAAGTTAAATAGCCTACAGTGTTTTGCCTGAGGGTCATTGGCCCTTCTTTTTTTTCCTCCTTAGTTTAGGAAGCATTGAGTGTTTCAGATGAAGGTGATACAGGGGTAAAAAAAAAAAAAAATCCCTGGGTTTCCTGCTGTTTCTCTTCAAAACAATGAATGCATTTTTTCAACTGGTATTTTCAGTTTATTAAGTTGGAGAGGTCGAAGTTGCTCTGAAACCACAAATGCACTTGTTGCAGGAAAGTCTTTATCCTGTCTGTAGTCGTCATTGCATACTGGCCAATGTGTAACCTGGCTGCATGTGAACAAGTAACCATTACCCACAATTTATCAATCATTACCTATAGTCAAAACGCTTTAGTATCCTTTTGTAAATGTATAATTTTATCCATACAGATTTCTTGTCTTTTGTTCTAATGTACTTGCACATACTTCAAAGGAATAAAGTCACAGTAAGAAATTGTTGTGTGCTAAGAAACAATATATCCTAATTTGAATGGCAAAGTATTTCTTATGGAGTGGGACATCAAATATCAGACTGTAGAAGAGCCCCCTAACTGTGGAGAACAGTGGAGCACATCACGGACACATGAAAGTGGTCACACCAGTCCTATGAGTGGTGGTGGCACCCCACCCATTCCCAGGAGACCCTGCAGAAACAGGAGAACCAGAACAGCAGAAAAGATCCTTTATTCCCCCAGATACCTGGCTGTAACTTGGCACCGCAGCACAGGGTAGAAGGGAAGGAGAGAAGAAAGGCTACAGCAAAAATGAGAACATGAAGTGAAATGAAAACAAAGCAGAGTTAGATTTTTATTTGCTAATAAAATAACAGCTGAAACAATCAAGAAAGTATAACTGAGCTTCAAAGCCTCACACATTGTTTGGTTGAGACTATATGTCTTGTTTTGAAGCTATTGTAGTACTTCATTTCCATTACAGGAAATGGCTTCACTAGTAACAGAAATGCTGTGTGGGTATGGCAGGTGCTATTGTTGCTTTCCCAGTTAGGACGATATCATATTTAGCAGACAGAAAATACTTTAAATAACTTCTTTTGTTTGAAATACGAAGCCTTCTGACCTGTCTTTTTAGTGAGGATGGCATTTACAAAAGACTGTAGACAAATATTGATGGACACATCTTTTTATTTTCCAACACACTGTATAGTTGTTGGTGGTATTATGGTGTTGCAGTCCAATACCAAAGAGGAAACAATGCATTGATTCATTCTGCAGCTTAAAACCACAAAAGAGTTTGCAAGTTTAAACAGACATAACAGTTTGGAGTGTCTACCTAAAGCCAAATTTATGAAGAAACAATATAACCCATGCTAATCCTATATTGTGCATAAAGCTGACATAAAGTTCAAGTAAACTTCTTTGCTCAACATTCAAACACTAAGATACCAGTTATCCTGATCTGCTTTTAATGACTCACTTTTTTTCCGTCACATGCATAGCCTCCTCCCCCGAGCCCAACGTATTCTCATTCTTTGATCCTTCAGAGTCTTAGATTGTTGAACTTGACAGTGAATGGCTGATGGTGTCATGGACAGTATGGCCTTCAAGGTGAGCAGTCAGGGAGTCCAACTGAAGAGCCATTGGCCCTCAACTTTGCTGAGAATGCTGTGTGAAGAGGGCCACTGCGGTATTGCCAGAGGAGTAATAATTAGGCAGATCGAGAGGGTGTCATTCAGAGAGAATCCAGCTGGAGGGATTGAACTGGGGGTAGGGAATGGCTTGAGGGAGGCTGAGTGGGATGGAGGAGGTAGTAGGCGGGAGGGGCTGCATATAGGACAGCTGGTGGATGTTGTGATGGTAATCCAGTGAAGTCAGATCTTGACAAAGAGAAAGCACAGGACCAGGTGCTGCCATTGAGCAGTCAGTCGCCCCCATACTGTGAGAGACAAGCTTGTGGAGGAATGAAGCTGGTAGCCCACAGACTTCATTGCACATGTTGCCTCTCTCACAGTGCAACAGCTACCAGGTCTCCTTTTCTCTAACTGCATGTTGTCCAAGCTCATGCTTCCCCTCTTAAGGCTTTTAGTCCAGAATCAGATCACAGACAGCAAACAGTTATTTCTTCCCAAATCTACAAAGCTGACTAGAAATAAATTTGGACCTGCTCTGCTGTTTTAGACACATGGATACAGTAGTCCTCTTTATTTTACAGATTCCTTATCCTTGGCCTCAGTAGCAGAGGCGGCAAATAAATAATGGCTGTTTAGTCATGACCCCATAGCAACTCCCAGCCTTTTAAAGCATGATGAAAGAGGGCTTTTGATAAGGAATAGACTGGCTAGACAGTTTTGAGTGCTGTTTTTCTTTTAAAGAGGGGAGTATCATGTAAAATCAACATTTTTGAGCTTTAAATCATGTCATGATATCATCATCAACATACCTAGAGTATTGCTTTGATTCTTACGTGCATGTTTGAGAAATCCTTGAATTTGTTGTGGCAGCCATTCGGAGATACCTAAGGGCTTGTTCATACAATGCTCCGCCTAGTTACCCAAGGGTCCGCCTTGGAGCTGCAGTACCCAGTTGAGTTTCCGTCTCACGAAGCACCTCCCCCACAGTGGAGAAAAAGGGGAGGTGCAATTAGCAAACACCTGGTGTTTGCTAATTGATAAGCAAACACCAGCATCTGCTGAGCTTATCATGCTAACTACTTCTCAGTCCAATGCTCCTAAGAACGACTGTTAAAGGCATTATGGAGGAGCATTGCTGTGATGATGGGCTGAAACAAGAGTGTCAGAAAGAGTAAAAACTTCATTTAGAGATATAAATTGCAAAGTCAAATTTCGTTTAAGTCTTTTTTGACATATACAGCATTTTTCTGAAAATGGCACAGTGTGTCATCCTTAGTACCACCCATCTAAAACATCCCAAACTGTTTGCTTACTCTGATTAGTTCTGGAAACAAAAAGATGCTTACATAGCTTGAAAAAAAAGCATCACATCTTTTAGGAAGATTGTATCTTTGCACAAATAAACAGAAAAACTGCTTTTTTGTTACATAAAGGCTAGAAATACATCTTGTATTATTCAGCAGAATTATACATACATGCCAAGGCATGTATTTAGAGAAAGACCATAGCAAAGGGACAGACTATATTGTTGGCTTAGTTCACGGCACCTCAGGGCTAGTGTTTTCTTTGCCATCTTTATGGTGGATTAGAAAGGAATGTTTAGTGAGGAAGATTCCTCCTCTCCCTCTGGTGCTTTCAGGTTATTGTCTCTGTCTCCCCTCCTTTCACGCTGTTTGCCCCTTCAGGAATGCCTTTAACAATACCGTTAGCCTGGGTTTTTTTTTTTTTTTTTTTTTTGGAAAATTAGATGTTTGGAGTAACTTGTTTGATTTGCAATTAGTTACTCTACAATTTTGTAAAGCAACATAACGTTTCCATCACTCATGGAGCCCCAACAGGCAGATGGATCCATTGTTGTGTCATTACCCAAGAAAACTGATTTATTGCAGACTGAGTAGATTCAAATGGCATCATCCTTCAGGAGATGAGTTCTGTCCCAACCTCTTAACATGACTTTTCTCTGGGTCGTGTTTGGAGACAGGGAGCTCTGGTTCCCAGGCCCTGTCAAAGGAAGTGGTGCCTTCTGACCTCCCTGCTTCGCGTATCCTGTCTTATCTCAGAAGCTTAAGCAGCTACTGAGTGTACCGAGGGCTTTATTTTCCAATTTTGCCTCAGTTTGTTTCATCTCTACCTTTTCTTACCTTTTGACTACACTCTGCTCATTTTTTATATTCCTTTATTTGAAAGTAAATCAGAAAACACAGAGATGAACCTTATATAATCTCTTGAAAGCAAAGCTTGTCACAAAATTAATGTTTTGAATAAATTTGAATTGTTTTAGGAACATCGTGTTGGAATCTGTGTAATATTCCCTATGGTATTAACATGTGTCTGGCCTTCTTGCTTATGTAGGGATGAGCTTGCCTTTGAAGTCTGATCCTCTGTGTTTTTGTTCCCTTTTGAAAGACAATAACTTCTGTAAAGAAATTTAGACACGTCTGATTAGAATTAGAGAGCTCTGCCAGCAAAAGTCTTCCCCTCCCTTTAGGGATGGATCCAACTCTAAATAATTCAGGAAAAGGCATTCACTGTTCAAATAAGCAGACATTCTATAAGCAACCTAACTTAACAAGACAGCATTAACGGAGTCTATTTTTAATTTTTTTTATTTAGATGGGGGGGTTTTTATGTTTTTGGAACACTGAAAACAAGAAAACTTTGCAGCTCTATTCTCATTTGATCCATTTTTACAAAAGGTGTCACATATGACTGACGCTCACACTTCTGTAACATCTCCAGTGCTTCTTTGGGTGACAGCTCTCGAGATAGTAAACATTCTCTGGCTGGTTTCCTTAGCTTATCATAAAGAACCTTTGCCAGTCCCCCGTAAACAAACTTTATTTCTTTCAAGACTATAAGCACACGAGAGGCTGTGCTGGCCTCATTCAATCAGTGGGACAGTTTCTGTCAACAGATTGAAGTGTGGAGTGTTGCTTATCAGATGTTTGAATGTACAGAAAGTTTTTTTTTGTGTAGCAAAAGAATATAATTGAGAGGTTTACCTGCTCTTATATTTTAGAAACTAACATAATTTTAAAAAGCTGTCATGCTGGCATGGGGTCCTTCAAGTTTCAAAGTTGAACAAAAATCTGTTTCGGTTTAGGTGGTTGGGTGGGGTTTTGTGGTTGAGTTCAGTTCAGAATGCTTTACAGGACCTCGACTCTAGGATTCATGCAATGTGGTTATGGGCAAAAGCATTGCTATTTGAAAAATGTGACGGTGGACTCTTCCAAATTGACATTGGCTTCACATTTTAAAGACGGTGAAGTAATGAAATTGTGAACATGTGTCTGGATCTTTATGTAGGAGTTATGTTGAGCACACAGCAAAACATTGTTTCTCTTTTCTTTCAGGGATAGATCTATAGTGATCTCCAATCTGTCTGCCATTTGACTAGGCCCCTAATTTTCACTTCTATACATGTTGACTTGACTGCTCTTTAGCTATTTTGGGAAATGATTGTCTTTAGCTTTTGGTTTTTCTCAGATTCAATTTTTCATTAGGAAAATGTTCTTAAAGTCACACACGCTACACTCTCATCCATTTGACAATCTGGAAGGCCTCTGGAGACCTCTTCAGTGTGCATGTAAACACAAGTGTTTAAACAAATCTAGTTATCTATTCTGTGAAACACAAACACACATGCTTGTGGATATGATTATGGATGATTACAACACTAAAGTTTTCCAGAGAAAGCTACCTGCATTTGGACATGGACAAATCTTCTGAGCAGATCCAACTGTCCTTATGAAACCCTTCCTCTCATCACCCCCTTTTTCTCATTCGGGACCTGTCTTACCATGGGTTACTGTTGCCAGGCTACGGCCGAGGCCTTTAAAGACTAGCTGTTTGGGTCACTGCACCCCCCTTGCACAGCTATCACCCCCCAACACTTTCATACAAAAGGGTTCTGACTACTTTAGCTCTTTTATTTGGACCACAAAACATTCCCAACCCCCAATCTGGCTCTTTGCTGAAGAAGGGAGAGCCAAGCTGAGAGGAGCCGAGCCGAAGAGACTGCTGGAGGGAGGGGGCAGCCATGGGGTCTTGTTGGCAGTGTGGTATCAGTATGGTCTCTTATAAAGGAGAATAACTGGTCACTGCTTGCTTGTGGAAAGAGTGGTGGGAAAGAAGGCTGCATTGTGAAAAAGTGGCTGATATTACAATATCTTTTTTGGCAATTTTAAAGTAATTTACAAAACATTCATCACTTCCTCTCATGTAATGGACAACTTCAAACATTGCTCCAAGACAAAGTATTGTTTTGTTTCTTCTCTTTTTCTTTGTGTACTTGTTGTCTTGTGAAGCATGACTGTGTGTTTGAAGTATGTAAAAGATTACAGCCTCTTTGTTCACAGGTGAGCCACTGTTTGACCTCTGGGAGAATAGCCACTATTGTGTGGAAGAGGATGAGCTCAGGTTACTCTGTTCAAGTGAACCAGAAAGCAGGAAAATTAGCATTGTGGTACCCACATATAGGGGATAAAACTCACTCGCATAAATCAAAGCCTTTCAGGGTTTCTATGATTGACACAGAAAATTCAAAACATCACTGCAAACACTTTCAATGCCATACTTAAGTTTAATATGTCTCTTTTTTTTTTATCTCTCATCATCTCTTTTAAGCATTCGTGCTCCTCAAGGGCTGAGCCTTGTAAGTTTTCCCTCCTTGTGCTTGAGTGTGTACTGAGTGTTGCATGGTTTTACTATGTTGCAGTGCGATTTTGTCCCCGAGTCTTAAAAACGTCAAAACTGTAGAAAAGCTAATGCATGTATCTGTGAAGAAAGACCACATTTCTTGAGTTTTCCAGCTAGGAGTCTTGGCTACTGCTTCAGTCCCATGGGCAAAACAGACCAGTTGTTTTGGCTTAAAGTTTGGCCAAAGATGTAAATACCAGACAACCAGAGGTGCTCTGACAGATGTGGACAGATGGCAGGATTGCAGCTGGCAAGAGCAATCACATGTGTTGACACGGGGAGATTACCCATTCTGGCCATCACCAGGCTGCACTCACAGACCTTCGTCTCATCTGCTGTATTTGCTTCCTCGAAGGTCAAATGTTGGCAAGTCAAAAGTATGACTAAGAAGCCTGTTGCACAATAGCTCTCCTGCACCTGTTGCAAAAATCTGGCACAAATAAGTAGAACGAGAAAAGCCTAGATCCTGGACTGTTGTTCTCATGAGCCATAGAATCCACAAAGTTAAAGGGAGCTTGATAAGGATTTTTCATAGTGGTATGAACAGAAATACGAGTGAAGTTGCGTGTCTTTCGCATTCTCTACTCTGATAACATTCTGATTTGTGTGTTATGGGAGTAGCATGTTGGCATTGAGTCAGATCTAGACAAAAGAATGTGTGTTTTGGCTGGATTTGTAAAGGAGGACAAATAATTCATCAGGGATTCTTGTGGGCCTACATGCACACGTTCATGCAATCATGTCAGCTAATGCAGACACAAATAAATACCAGTGAACTTAATTCTCATATAATGCCAGATCTATTTCCTATCCGATGTAATATTTTTGAGTTGACATCACTAGGCATTGACATTCAGGTTACATATGAGGGTGAGTTGTTGAGTTGCCATTGGTGCTCAAAACTTAACATTCAACTCATTATAGTAGAGAGAGTGCTTAGAAGAATGTCAAAGTCTTTGCTGTATTTTGCAGTTTTACAAGCAATTTTCCTCTTTGATACTTTCAAGGTTCTCTTTGTTCCACATTTGTGTTCCATTTTTTGTAAAACTCCAGATTCCAGACATAATTAATTTGCCTCTAAATAAACCCAGCCAATCCATGACAAATAGCCATGGGGACGAAGGGTGGGGGAGGTGGAGATTGGTTGGCTATCAGGCTCACTTGTTCGTCTGTGTTGGTTGCTAGGGCAACACCAATTGTGCACTAGGAGTGAGTGCCATGTTTTCAGAACAAGGAACCAGGGATTACAGGAAATATGACATGACATTCCTGTTGGACCAGACTACTCTCTTCACCTCTAAGTCTTTCTTATTATCAATTGCATCTTATAAAAGGCAATTTCTCCTGCCTAGCAGAACCACATCACACTCTGCTGCCCAAGTGACATTATCATCACAATAAGACAGAGGACCTCTAACATCTGACCTCTCAGCGCATGAGAGGAGGGAGTTGTGGAAGGAAAAGCCAAGCTGGTGTTCAGAGAGGATTTGCAGGAGGGACAAGATGCTTTAGTATCTGTGCAGACACATTTTCTCAGCACGAGTACTTGAGTGCAGCTTCATGTTAACAACCCAACTAATTATCAGCTCTTTACTGCTTGCCTTTGGCAAATTATTGTGGAATGTCTCTCTAAAGCATTTACTGGTCCCAGATTTTTTTGTTACTACATAAATAGTACATTTGTTAAAAACATATTGTATATTTTCATATTTGCAGGTGTATTATATTTTGTGTAGATATGTGAATGTCCTAATTTGTATTAATCGCTGTTGTTCTCCCATTTTAAGTTTTATGTAAAGCCAAGAAAAATCTAAACTTATTATAGACTTAATCTAAACTAAACCAAGAAATCTCTGTTAATTTTCTCAGACAGAAAGCAGTTTTAGAAAGATGTAGATTTGGATTTGCTCATCTACTTAGAGGAGATAATAGCACTTCAGTTATTACATATGAACTTTCAAGATGAAATGTTCAACTTACAGTTAGTAATCAACAGTTAGCAGTGTGCCAACACTTATTGTGTTGCAGTACAATATATTAAATTGTAATCATCATTGCATCTATCAGTGTGCAATATTCCAATCCCTAAATGTAATATTTGGTTGTATTATATATTTGAAATGCATTCTACGTCTAATATTCGTACCTGACGTAGCAGTTGAAATGCTAAAGCACACAGAAAGTAGTGGGACAATGTGTAACGTTTAGGGAAGTAAATAAATAATAAAAAAGTGAGATTATTGTAATCTGTATTGTCATTGTTCATTTCAGAAATATTATTGTATTTACAGATTTTTTTCTGATTACGTACAGCTAATAAGAAAGGTCAGCAAAAATCTAAAGAGTTGATTAAATGAAAAAATCTCCAGGGGGCCGGAACCCAGCCGTCATTGCCCAGCTACTATCATCAAATAGCCTTAAAAGCCAGGGTTTGGCCTTAGCCAGTTCTAACTGTGGTTATACTGTTACCGGCTTAGCAAACTTTATCTGATGTCCCAATATTGTAAATGACTATAAAGTAATGTTTCCAATATCAGGATATGTAATTGTGATAGTTCTGTTAAAAACTGCAAAGAGGAGCTTAAGTACAATTAACCAAAAAAGTGGATGGATGGATGGATGGATGGATGGATGGATGGATGGATGGATGGATGGATGGATGGATGGATGGATGGATGGATGGTATTGCAATGAAGGTTGCAATTCAATATTTTGTGTAACTCTACCATAGACTCAACAAAATCTGGCATTTCAGATGAAATTTGCCAACTTCATACTGAAATTGGCAAATTTGTTGACAATGTTTACCTAGCGACAGCTGTACAACTGTAAATATGCAGGTTTTGTATGGAAAAACATTGGCTACCCATGTTTTGGCAGTAATCAAAGTCTTGTTCTGTAATAACACACAAATAACAGAAAAAAAAACACCAGAGAAAATGCTTGCACAAATGTCTTTATTTATATATATTTATTTATTTGAACTTTCTTCAAAAAATGCATTTTTTAAAATTTCATTGTCTTTTCTTGCATAATGACAATAAAACAAATTGTAATTCTAATCTTTAGAGGTTTTCAATGATTTAAAGATATGTTTGTCTGATTGACCCACCTGTCAGAGATACCTTCCTCACCTACAATAAAACAGAACTCAGACATTTCATTGCCACACCACAGTTGTTTTATTTTTTTTCATCAAAAGTAACTATAGTTCATGTTTTTTTTTTCTTAAGACACAATTTGTTGACATTTGATAGGTTTCTAGACTGTTGTTTCAGGATGTGTGTGTGCGTGTGTGCTTTCCTCCTGTCTGGGAAAATGTACAAACTGTGATCCGGAAAAAATGACACAGTGGAAGAATGTTGGATGACGTGGAGACAATTATGCTCTGCATCTTAAAGTAACAGATTTATCTTGAATCTTGATGAACCGATGGATACCCATAGAAATGCTGTCTTTAATTTTTAAATGTTTAAATTTGGTTTATGTGGTCATTGCTAGAATAATGCATCGCATGGTGTGTACTTATGCAGTAAACACCAAATCACAAATCATTCCAGGGCTCAGATTCATTGCTGAATGTGCAAAGCAGAATTATCCGATGATCAGTACATTGGAAATTGAGATGCAATTAATTCCAATGTATTTGTACAGATGTCGTCCCGGATTCATTGGCCCTTTCTGTCAACACCTGGATCCCTGTCATCGATCCCCATGTCTGAATGGAGCAGCTTGCAAGAGTGATGTGGTCAATGATATTCCACAGTACAAATGTGTGTGCCAAAGAGGTTTCAGAGGTAAGTCTTCGTTAAAATAATTTGATTTAAGAAATTTCCAATTTTTAACTGAATGAATTTCTATGACCCTCAGGTCAAGATTGCTCCCTCATTGATGCTTGTGCCACAAGTCCATGTGCTAATGGGGCTCGCTGTGTCAATTGGAATAACCATTACAACTGTTCCTGCCCTCCTGGCTACCAGGGGAAGAATTGCCGCAGTGACATTGATGAGTGTCGCAAACCTGGTGCTTGTCTCAATGGTGGCCTGTGTCTTAACTCGGTTGGGTCCTTCCGCTGCCAGTGTCCACTAGGGTACAGTGGTCGTACGTGTGAGGTGTCCACCTTACCATGTGCCCCATCTCAGTGTCTCAATGGGGGCACCTGTCGCCAGACAAGTGACCATTCCTATGAATGTGCTTGCCTACCAGGTACAACAGCTGTCTTTCTATAGAACCAACAGACTCAGTCTATATCTGTTTCTCATTGTTTTCCAGGTTCTTTGCAGGGTGCTAGAATGAAATAAATTTCTCTAGCTCTGTAATATAATGAAGCTTGTAGAGTTGTTTCATGGGATTCTATCCTGTGTCTCAGATCTGCTTCCTGCCCAATAATAATAGCTTCTGGTGGTAGATGGGCAGTGGGAAAGTAGAAGAGGCTGCTTGTCTGCTCTCTTCTCCAGTCAACTATTTTCACCACAGAAGGAATTTACTTTATGAGCTTTCTGGTTTCCCACTGGGGACCTGACAGGAAATGTCTCTTGCCAGGGAGGAAGTCATTGAAACTGTGAGAGATTATAAAACAAGCAAACATGGAGGGCAGGTCAGACCTCTGAAGCAGTCAGGAATCACTCCTGTAGCTGGCATTGTGTGGGAAAAGTCAAATATAGATGTAAACATTCACTCACCTTCTGAACTTGTACTACCCACATTTTCCCACATCTTCTACTGTGTGGGAAATGTAACTTGTGCTTAGGAGTAGAATTGCTTAGTATTTTTATTAGATGACACCATATATATGATCAGCCAGAGTGTGTGGCTGTGTCTTTTTAAACTGATTTGGTTTTCTGTTGATTGTTTTTAGGATTTCAGGGACACAACTGTGAGAACAATGTGGACGACTGCCCAGGTCACAAGTGCATGAATGGGGGACTATGTGTAGATGGAGTCAATACATACAACTGCCAGTGTCCACCAGAATGGACGGGTACATTTTATGACATATACTTTAAATGTATTGCTTAAAACACAATGATTGTATTTGAACAAGTGTGTTGATTTTCCACTGTAGGACAATACTGTGCTGAAGATGTCAATGAGTGCCTCATGCAACCTAATGCATGCCATAATGGAGGCACTTGCTTCAACACTATCGGTGGTCATACATGTGTCTGTGTCAATGGTTGGACTGGAGATGACTGTAGTGAGAATATCGATGACTGTGCAATAGCTATTTGTTTCAATGGTGCCACATGCCATGACCGTGTAGCATCCTTCTTCTGCGAGTGTCCAGTTGGGAAGACAGGTATGTTGTTTGGCTTAATGTTGTTCCTGTTCCTGTTCTCTTGTCTGTAAGCTAAATAAGTGACTATGTTGTTCTTGTTTGTTTCACAGGTCTGCTTTGTCATCTGGATGATGCATGTGTCAGCAACCCTTGCAATGAGGGGGCCGTGTGTGACACCAATCCCCTTAATGGTCGCGCTATTTGCACCTGTCCCGCTGGTTTTGTTGGTGGTGCCTGCAATCAGGATATGGATGAGTGTTCCATTGGTAAGATTCCTCCTAACTTTTTATGTTTTAAGGTTTCAATCTGTGACTGTACCAAATATTTAAGGTTACTGATCATCTGCCTTCTGATGACAGGTGCAAACCCTTGTGAGCATTTTGGAAAATGTGTGAACACAGAAGGCTCCTTTCAGTGTCAGTGTGGTCGTGGATATGCTGGCCCACGTTGTGAAATTGACATCAATGAATGCCTTTCCATGCCCTGTCAGAATGATGCCACCTGCTTGGACCGCATTGGAGAGTTCACTTGCATATGCATGCCAGGTATTCATACAAAATTTTACCTTCAATAAGAGGGTTATTTTACATGTATATTTTTCTTCACTGATAAAAGAACAGTTCCATACTTATACAATTTTACATTTTGATAACTTATAAAACAAATCTCTTAAAAAGACATTATTTTGTTAGTAAATCTAAACCATGATTGCCCAAGTCCATTCTTGGAGAGCTACCATTGAGCAACTTTTTGATGCTCTCCCAATCCAGCACATTCAGTCAAAAGGCTGAATAGTCTCACTCAGCAGTCATTCATCTTTGTAGAGATAATGAGCCATTCATTTGATTCAGGTGTGTTAGAGAAGAATGCATCTAAAAATTTCAATGTGGTAGTTCTTGATGACTGGGCTTGGATCTAAATCATCTGACCAAATCGTAAATGACCTGTACTTGTACACTATCAAACAAGTCCAGCGAACCCTATCAAGTTCGCTGGACATGAAAGCACTCCAAACTACATTCGCTCATCAAACATCAATGGTGGTAAACTACATTGTAGCCACAACTGCCCTGAGCAGTGTGACAGAAGTGAGGCTGCCATGTACTGGCACCACCTGGCCTTCTGACCACCACCAGCAGGCAAGGCTGGTGCCTATGCCCAAGGACACAATAACTGAGACAGGCCAAGTGGGGGTTTGAACCGGACAACCCACCAGTAAAAGTATGAACTCCTACCCTCATAGCCTTAGTTGACCTCAGAACAAAATGTTGAATTGACAATTAGTAAACCATAAGGTTTGCATTATCCCAGTGCAGGAGAACAATGTTTTTAAACTTGACCTTAAACATTATCTGTTGTTCTGCCATAAAAACTTCAAATGTAGGCTATTATGTAACACAGTTCATAAGGAGGTCAATTGCTTCTATACCACACTGTACTCCAGGTGGGTATTAGTTTGTATGCAGTTTTATTTTGACCCTAAAACATAGTCAAAATAACACACACAGTCCTACACGTATGTCCTGGGGTCTTTGGTACTATACAAATTAGAGCTGGGAGGTTGGTCTATAGGACTGGATGTGAGAGAGGGCAAACAGTTAGGGGGAGGAGTGTGCTGTGAATACTAATGAGAGGTAGAGTGGTGGGAATGGAGTGGAACAATAGGGCCCCTCTGTGCTCCACTTTGCACCCCTCATAGACACGGTAAGGGAAAGAGGCTTTTTCCCAGAGCCCACCCTTCTCCCCCTCCTTCATTTCCAGAGACAGGACCTTCCTCATCACCGTTCTCATCGTCAGCCTGGCAAAGCTCATGTGGAGCTTCTGATTATTTCTGATTCCACGCTAGCCTCTCCCCAGGGGCAGCACTCTCATTCACATTCTGTTTCATCTCAAAGGACTAGCTCTCCATAGTTTGCCAATGTAGAATGTATAACATGTATTTGGTGAATGGGACATTGACCCAGGGAGGTGACATTTTTGTGGACAGCTGGGTGTGGTGATTCCAGGTCAATGAAGTGGCACCACTGGACATGGTTTTGGAATCTTTTGGGCCATCTAATGAGTTCTTTCTAGATCTTCCTCCAGATTCACATCAATATGCAGTCCATGCTTTCTTGAACAGTCTTTCTTTTACATTAATTATAAATTTGCAGCAACAATAAGAAAAGTAAGCAATTAAGATTTAACGTCTATATTCTAGGTTATATGGGGACTTTCTGTGAAATTGACATCGATGACTGTGAGAGCAACCCATGTGTGAATGATGGCATCTGTCGGGACATGGTCAACGGCTTCACTTGCACCTGTCAGCCAGGTAGGCTTCACTGAATTACTCTAATATCAGTTTATTCTATTTGGGTCCATGGAGTCTGTTTACAGTTTTAATTCTAATTAAGCAGTGAAAAACTCAATTTAAATATATGTAAAAACGAAAGTACCAATAGGCTACATACTACTTCTGCCTGTTGGTATACAGAGCCACCACTCATAAAAAGGCCAGCCCTAAAGACTGCCGATCCTCCTGCCCGAACAAAGGCACCATTGTGACCCCTGCTTCCCTCTTCTGTGGAATGTGGAAGGGACAGCTCTCCCTCATCTTGCCCTGGTAGTGTTGCTGAGGGGGGACAGCAGTTCTGCTAATGAGATTCTTTTCCAGGTCCGCAATTTACATCTGGGACAGACATCCCCCCCTCCATCCCCTATCTAGCTATTGAGATGGTGGACCTAAAGCAAGAAGTAGAGGAGGAGGTGTGGGGGTCCCAAAAAGAAAAAGAAAAACAATCCCACCGTCTCCTCTAAACACCCCTTCAGTAGCCCAAGCACCAAACACAGAAACCATTTTGACACTGTTAATCAACTGAACAGTGTGTTGACAATATATCACTTGGCACTGTGCTCAAAGACTTAAAGCTTGTTCAACTCTCTAAGCGTGGAAACTCTTTTTGTATTATTATATTTGAATGTGGATTGTTCACACAATATGTACAGTAACTTAATGGAAATGTCAATAGCATGACAGCAAAATTGATTTGAATGCGTAATATTTTTTTTTAAAGAATTGTTCTAATTGTTGGAATCTTTTTAAAACCTAATCACCACCTAGTAATGGTCAGATAAGTGTTGATTGCAATGAAAATATCACTAGTCTCTAATAAAGAAAGAAGCCTTTAAAGCTACCTTAGCCAGACATGACTAACCGAACTACAGGCTTCTGCGGCTGCCCTCTGACCTACTCTTGGACCCTTTCACTGGACCGTCTGTCTGACCTTTAACCTTTGTGTTTGCATGTCCCAGGGTTTACTGGCACCATGTGTCAAATTGACATAGATGAGTGTGCTAGCACTCCCTGCCAGAATGGAGCAAAATGCTATGACCGGCCCAATGGATTTGAGTGCCGGTGCGCTGAAGGTAAGGGCCTTTACACATAATTGTGGCCAGTAGACAGGTGTTAGCACTACACAAACCAGCGTCTCCTCAGACGGTGGAGCAGATGATCTTTAAACAGTTATTTGGTGTTTAATAAGTATTCATTGTTTGGGGGTGAATTATTTCTTTGGGCGTCTGCTGGCCAAGTGGCCCCTGATCCTCCTTTTTCCTCTCATTGGGTGTCAGGATCATGAGGTCACAGAGGATCAGCAATTTGCCTAGAAAAGAGCCTTGGTCATCACCCTGACATCTGTTCATTTCTTAAAACCCCACACAACACCTTATGTTGCAGTTTGACATCAACCCCTTTGTGTTACAAAGGCACATAACACACAATGACGTACAGTTTGTCGTAAAATTTGTTTGTTTAAGCTTGCTGACTGTGTCTTGAAATTTAACATGTTTGTTTGTAACTATGCCAATGGAGGAGCCTGCTTCATTGTTTCAGTGGCCAGCTGCTTGGTATTCGCTGTGTTTATGGGCCCCTTCTGTTGAGTGAAGTGGCCCTGTTTGACATGGTGCTGCCTATTGTTCCCTGCACCACTGAGAACAAAGGCACAGGACAGGAAGGCCCTTTTTATTACTTCGACCATCTTAACATTTCACTACAAACACAGCACAAACCAACAGTTTGGTGTGCAGACAAATGCATGGTAAAATAGAAACCATAGTCATCAGAGTACAAACATCAGCAGGTTTTATGAAAAAAAAAACAACAACCAATAAATTAAACATAGCAACGGAGAAACTAAGAAAAAGACAATGAGCTGTGGGAGAAAGCAGTAAGGTGACTTGCTGTTACATGCAAAAAACCTAACCTTATGCATTTTTCCTTTTTAGGTTATGAAGGGAGACTCTGTGAAATTAATGTCAACAACTGTCAACCTGACCCATGCCACCATGGTACTTGCATAGATGGCATTGCAAGCTACACGTGTAATTGTGATCCCGGATATACAGGCTATCGCTGTGAAAACCAACTTAATGAATGCCACAGCAATCCTTGTCAGAATGGGGGCAAGTGTGTGGACCGGGTCAATAAGTACATCTGTCAGTGCCAGCATGGAACTTCAGGTAGGAGACAACTCCATACACTCCATACACAATAGATGTTATTCAAATGTACTGAATTTTGCATTCTTTAATTGTTAAGAGGTTTATTTATTTTACAGAATAATGTGATACCTTTTTCTTAACTCAGGTACAAACTGTGAGATAAACTTTGATGATTGTGCCAGTAACCCTTGTGATTATGGCATCTGCAAAGATGGCATCAACCGCTATGATTGTGTTTGCAAACCTGGCTTTACAGGCAAGTCTCTCTAGAATTAAAACTGCAAGTTTCATGGAACAATTTCAAACTGGAAATACTGAAATGTGTCTAATGTCTCTCATTCTAGGTCCTAAATGTAATGTGGAAATAGATGAGTGTGCATCTAGCCCCTGTAGAAATGGGGGAACGTGTATTGATGAAGAAAATGGATTTCACTGCCAGTGTCCTGAAGGCTTTAAGCCCCCTTACTGTTACTCCCAGGTGGATGAGTGTGGCAGCAGCCCATGTGTCCATGGCTCCTGCAGAGAGGACATAAACGGGTATGAACAGTTTTAACAGCAAAACGTGCTTACCACACTATAGATTAAGATCCTGTACAACAAAGCAGGTTTGGAATATCTGGAGTATGTTTAGATGATCCTAATGAGCTAGATATGAAAGTGCTTATCAACTTAGTAAGTAAACCAATGTTTTCTAAAAATGAATAAAATGCATTTATGTAAGAATAATCTGACTCCCAATCACAGTCAAGCTGTATTTGCTTTGTGATCAAAAAGTGCCAACATTACAGCAAAACAATATAGGAATGTTAACAGTTAAATGATAAACACAACAGAGTTTCTAGAAAAGCCAAACAGAAGGCTTGCAGGAAAAGAGGAATTAAAATATTTTTTTTTCACTTGACCCAATGCATGTGTTGGTCCTTTTATGAAACCTAACTTTCTCTGGAACAGTTCTATCAAAAAAAGATCCCTGATCTTGCTTTAGAGTACAGGTCCATAGTCTTCATCCGTTCATTTTTTATGAACTTGTATCTGTGGCTTTCTGATTTGGTTTTCAGATACCGTTGTGACTGTGAACCTGGATGGGTGGGGAAGAACTGTGACCTGGACAGGAATGACTGTTTACCAAGTCCTTGTCAAAATGCTGGAACTTGCATAGACAAACTTAATGGTTTCACCTGCAAGTGTCGCCAAGGGTTCAGAGGTGAGCACTGGACAAGTTACACAAAAACAAACCTAAAGTTACAGTTGTCTGGCTCCCTCTAGTGGTAAATAAAATGTGCAACTGTCTCTAGCCACAAGTTATAGACTGTGGCTAGATGTAAGTGTTGCTATACACTTCCAGTCTACAGTATATAATAAGTGCTATTATAAACTGTAAGTGTTACCTTTTTACTGCTTCTGTTTATAGGTAACCTCTGCCAGGTGAACAACAATGAATGTGCTTCCAGCCCCTGTCTAAATAAGGGAACTTGTGTGGATGGTGTTGCAAGTTTCACATGTCTGTGTGAGCTCCCCTATAGTGGACCTACTTGTGCTGAGGCCCTCACACCTTGCATCCCTAACCCTTGCGCCAATCATGCAGTCTGCACCCACACCCCAGACTACCTGGGTTATCAGTGTAACTGCCAGCCAGGGTGGCAAGGTTAGAAAACCCGATTCAGTTGCACCAGTACTTAAAATTTATTGATAGATAATCCATTTTTAGGCTTACAAAGCATATCTCAGTATGTTGATTTCTTGCACTCTACAGGTCAGTTGTGTAACATAGATATGAATGAATGCATGTCGAATCCCTGCAAAAACCGTGGGACCTGCACAAACACGCTAGGAGGCTTTGTGTGTTCCTGTAGAGCAGGATTTACAGGGCTGACTTGTGAAACAGATATCAATGACTGTTTTCCCAGTAAGTGATATTTTAAATATATTGTGTACAAATATTATATCTGTCAGCAACTGTCTGTCATAATACTATTACATTTACTGTTCTGATCAAGGTCATTTTCTCCCTTTGTCCTTTCAGACCCTTGCTTAAGTGGAGGTTCATGTACAGATGGTGTGAACTCCTTTCACTGTAGTTGCTTGCCTGGCTTCACAGGCCCTAGATGTGCCCTGGAGATCAATGAATGTCAAAGTTTCCCCTGTAAAAATGGAGGCACCTGTACAGACTATGTCAACTCTTACACATGTAGCTGCCCACCTGGCTTTACTGGCATCCACTGTGAAACCAACATTCCGGATTGCACTGAAAGGTAAGTGTGTGCTTAAGGTAAACCTGAGCTAAATTTCCTAATAAAAAGTATAAATTTAACTTGTTTTCACATTTCTACAGCTCTTGCTTTAATGGAGGGACTTGCACGGACAAAATCAATGGCTATGCTTGCACCTGTCGCTCTGGCTTCACTGGCTCCCACTGCCAGTATGAAGTGAACGAGTGTGACTCTCAGCCATGTCTAAACGGAGGCACCTGTCAAGATGCCCTGGAGTCCTTCCGCTGTTCCTGTCCAAAGGGCTTTGAAGGCAGCAGGTGCCAGGTATAAGCACTTAAGTACATTTGAAATGTAAAGTTAGGAGCTTGAGGCATAAAATATTTATTCTGTAGGCTCAGTATTTCAGATTTGCTTCTTTTGTTTCTGATTTCTGCTTCTTGGCTTTTCAGACACCAGTTGACTGGTGCCGACACTTGTCTCTGTGCCAGAATGGAGGACGTTGCCGCCAAAAGGATGCGTCTTTCAGTTGTGATTGTCCTAATAGTTGGTCTGGACGTTACTGTGACATTCCAAACATGTCTTGTGAAACAGCGGCTCGCAAGAGGGGTATTTGACTTTTCTATGCCCTTTATCTCTGAGTCTGCACTCCTAACTGCAATTCGAATATTTACAAATATCTTTCAAATTAGGAATCCAAACAGATGAGCTTTGCCACCATGGTGGTCACTGCGTCAACTCTGGCAATACACACATTTGTAAATGCCCTGCTGACTACACTGGGAGCTATTGTGAAATACAAGTGGACCAATGTGAAGACAAACCTTGTCGCAATGGTGCCACCTGCAGGTCATATGTTGGCGGGTACCAGTGTGATGTAAGTCAAATCCCTTATCTATTCTGAAACAAGTCAATTCTTCAGTGTCAAAATTGACCAAAGATAATTTCAACAGGGGATTTAAATTTGCCCTTTAATTTTTTCAACCTACATAAATATAATGCACTTATCATATCGTTACAGTGCATGCCTGGCTATACTGGGCAGACCTGCGAGATTGAAATCAATGAGTGCCAGTCTCATCCATGCCAGAATGGGGGCACTTGTATTGATCTAGTTGGACATTATATCTGTTCCTGTCCCCCCGGCACACTGGGTAAGCAAGAACAAAAGCAACAGAAACTTATACATATCACTAAAAAGTTTACTTTCTGTGTTGAATAGATAGTACCTATATTCATTAGTGTGTGATAATCTTCTGTTTTGAAGGTGTTCTCTGTGAGATTAATGAGGATGACTGTGCACCACCACTGAGGCTACGAGGTGCTCCACCCAAGTGCCTCAATAACGGAACCTGTGTAGACAGAGTTGGTGGTCATCGCTGCAATTGTCCACCGGGTTTCACAGGAGACAGATGTGAGGGAGACATAAATGAGTGTCTCTCGAACCCTTGTAGTTCCACCAACAGTCTTGACTGCATCCAGTTGTCCAATGATTACCTGTGTGTCTGCAAGCCTGGGTTTACAGGTTAGACAATCTTCATTCTTGATGGTCTGTAACAGTGCATTCTGTTTGTGTAAGCCAAAACGTAACCACTGAAATTGTTTTTTAGGACGAAGGTGTCAGAACAGGTTCAGTGTGTGTGAATCTCATCCTTGTCATAACGGGGGTGCCTGTTCAGTAACTAGCAATGCCCCTCTGGGATACACCTGTACATGTCAACTTGTAAGTTTATGATAGTTTTGAGTATTCAAACATCTAATTTGAAATTATAGTTTACCAATGACAGGACAATATCAAAAGGTTGTAAGAACAAACTGCTTTAACAATGTTTATCTCTAGGGTTATGCTGGTCCAAACTGTGAAAGGAGCATGTCCTGTCAGGAGCTGTCTTGCTACAATGGGGGAAGCTGTGCCCTTACCAAGAGAGGAACACGCTGCGTATGCTTGTTAGGCTTTGGCGGGCCCCAATGTCAGCATCGCAGTAATGATGGGTGCTCTTCCAAGCCATGCCAGAATGAAGGCCTATGCACTGAAGAAACCAGCTTCCCATTTTTCCATTGCCAGTGTCTGAGTGGATTTATGGGAAAATGGTGCGAACAAAGCAAATCTGAGCTTCCGCCTCTCTCCTGCCCTAGGGCAGACTGTCAAGGCAAAGCCAATGATGGTGTTTGTGACAAGGAATGTAATACACTTCCTTGTCGTTGGGATGGTGGTGACTGCTCCCTGGCAGTGAATCCCTGGGCTAATTGCGAAGACCCCCGCTGCTGGCGGGCCTTCAACAATAGCAGGTGTGATGAATTCTGTAACAACCCTAAGTGTCTGTATGACAACTTTGACTGCAGAAGCAAAGAGAAAATTTGCAAGTGAGTTTGATTTGATTGATAAAATTGATTCCTTTCATTTAACAGTAACATAAAATAGTTAAGATGATCCATGTGCTTTCATTTTCTCCAGTCCAATATATGCAAGTTACTGCGACGCCCATTATGCTGATGGTCAGTGTGACCAGGGCTGCAACACAGAAGAGTGTGGTTGGGATGGCTTAGATTGTGCAGAGAAGGTTCCAGAGGATCTTGCCAATGGTGTTTTGGTGCTGGTCGTCCTTCTGCCTCCAGACCAGCTTCTCCTCACTGGCAAAGCTTTTTTGCAGAAATTGAGCGCTATCCTGCACACATCAGTACGCTTCAGATTGGACGAAAATGGAGACGCAATGATCCTTCCCTACACCCGTCGAGAGGCACGCCTCAAACGAGAACTTGGACATCAACATGAAGTTGTTGGGTTAGTCAGACACTGTAAATATAAAAGATAAACCATTACCTGGGGATTGCTCTGACCACAAAACACCTTTTCCTATGTCTTTTTTTGTAGGTCCATAGTCTATCTGGAGATAGACAACCGTTTGTGCATTCAGGATTCAAAGGACTGTTTCCCAACAACTGAAAGTGCGGCAGAGTATCTTGGAGCTCTATCTGCAACAGAAATGCTCAACTTCCCTTATCCTCTTCGAGAAGTCAGAGGCAAGTGTGAATTCTGAGTTAACACAGGATTGATGGATCAC
Organism: Brachyrhaphis terrabensis; assembly: GCA_903067065.1. Classification (NCBI taxonomy): domain Eukaryota; kingdom Metazoa; phylum Chordata; class Actinopteri; order Cyprinodontiformes; family Poeciliidae; genus Brachyrhaphis; species Brachyrhaphis terrabensis. The sequence continues at coordinate 18,957 of CAEGAG010229372.1, read as the reverse complement.
TGTAATGAGGCATATGCAAATCCAAGCTTTCTTGTTCCACAACAGGAGAACCCATTGTTCCCATTCCACCAATAACGGACTGGTGGAAACTACTTACCCAATGGATTGTGCCATGTTTAGTGTTTATTTTTGTTTTGGTCATCCTTGTGATTGGCATGTTGATAACTCGTCGGAAGCGTGAACACAGCACCCTTTGGTTCCCTGAAGGCTTCTTTCTTAAGAAGGAACCCAGCAGTAACAAAAACCGCAGGGAACCAGTGGGTCAAGATGCTCTTGGACTGAAGTAAGTTATTTGTAAATAGAACTTAAAACACTTTGGAGTTAATCAGTAATGCAAAATGGCTTGCTATTACCATAGGAGTCAGTTTTGAGTTTCAGTGGTTTTCGTGGAACTTAAGCTGTTGCATTTTTTGATTTGTAATCAGACACATGCCAAAAACAGTTGAGGAATCTCTCCTCGGTGATCACAGTGATCAGTGGATGGACTCAGATTGCCCAGAAGCCAAACGACTCAAGGTTTGTCACAAGTTTTTTTTTACTGTAGATATTTAGCATCTTTTTAAATTGACACTAGTGCAAGAATTTATATTACCAAATTTCTATATAAATTCAGGTTGAGGAGCCGAGCATGCTCTCAGACAGCGAAGACGCAGTGGACTGCAGACAGTGGACCCAGCACCATCTCGTAGCTGCAGACATTCGTGTACCACCCACGATAGCCCTCACACCACCTCAAGGAGAATTTGAAAGTGACTGCATGGACGTTAATGTCCGAGGCCCAGGTTTGTGTAGACGTTTCATTTTAGGGTGAAAGCTGTCTTTTGACAATGCATTTTAATCTTTCTTCACAAATCATTGTGGTGGTCACTTGAAATGACTGATTTTTTTTTTTTTTCACTTGTCCACATCCCAGATGGTTTTACACCTCTGATGCTGGCATCATTCTGTGGAGGCGGCCTAGAACCTGAGGTGACAGAGGAGGAGGAGAGTGAAGAGTGTTCTGCCAACATTATCTCTGACTTGATCTACCAGGGTGCATCGCTCGCTGCACAAACAGACCGTACTGGTGAGACAGCACTCCACTTGGCTGCTCGCTACGCACGTGCTGATGCTGCAAAGCGCCTGCTGGATGCCGGAGCAGACGCCAATGCTCAAGACAACACGGGACGAACACCACTACATGCTGCTGTGGCTGCAGATGCACAGGGTGTCTTCCAGGTAATCAGTTATTAGGACATTGTGTTTGTTTATGACATTAGCAGTACAAAGACTTTTAACTTTTTCTCAAAATGTATGGTATAACTATAAAGGGTTTTTTTCCCATTCTTTCCACTCATTTAGATTTTGATTCGAAATCGCGCCACTGATCTGGACTCCCGTATGTACGATGGCTCTACTGCTCTAATCCTGGCAGCACGACTGGCAGTGGAAGGCATGGTTGAGGAACTCATTACATGCCATGCAGATGTTAATGCAGTCGATGAATTGGGTAAGTCTCAGATCTCCAAATCATTTGGTTTAAATTCATGATAATACTTAAGCAAAACCAAAAGATTTTATCGTAATGGTTGACGTCTCTTTTAGGTAAATCTGCTTTGCATTGGGCTGCAGCTGTAAACAATGTAGATGCAACTATTGCTCTGCTGAAAAATGGCGCCAACAAAGATATGCAAGATCTGAAGGTAATTTAAAAACACAAGCATGGAAGCCATGCATGATGCATATGTTTGTATTTGACAGCTTGTTAATTTTTCTGAGCTTTCTGTCTGTTTTTCAGGAGGAGACCCCTCTGTTCCTTGCAGCCCGTGAAGGAAGTTGTGAGGCAGTGAAGGTGCTGCTCGCTCACTTTGCAAACAGAGAAATTACAGACCACATGGACAGGCTGCCGAGAGACATTGCTCTAGAGCGTATGCACCACGATATTGTACAACTTCTTGATGAATACAACACAGTAAGGAGTCCCCAGAGTCATGGAGCAGCTGGACACCAACTCGCAGGAGGCCACACTCTATCTCCTCTCATGTGCCCTCCCAGTGCCTTCCTCCCTAGTCTGAAGAACACCCCACAGAGCAAGAAGAACCGCCGGCCTGGGGCCAAAGGTTCCAGCCTTGGAGCCCAGCATGCTGCAAGTCTCAAGGAGTCAGTAAAGGCTCGCAATAAGAAGCTAACTCTGGACATGCAGAGTGCCTTATTGGATAGCTCGGTTACTCTGTCCCCAGTGGACTCCCTAGACTCACCGCACGGGGGAGCTAGCAATGCTGGCTACATCACCAATCCAACGTCACCTGTTGCCATGCAGTCACCAGGTCTTTTCCATTCCTCCATGTCTGTTCCAAACACCCCAATGGTTCACAGTAGCATGTTGGAAGGAGGGGGCCCATTTGCGGTATCTCTTGCACAAATTAATGACATTGGAGCGGGAGCAATGTCCATGCAGGGCCGTGTCTCTATGGCCTCAGATGTCAACCATGCCTATGTGCTGAGTTCTGGCCAGCTGGGGGTCAACATGGGGATGGTCAGTCCTGTCAGTGTGCCATTTGACTGGCACAATCGCATGCCTCCATCCTCTCAGTGTGGTCAGCAAGTTGTGAATATTGTGCAGAGTAGTCAAGCAGGCATGCATGTCCAGAGCCAAGCCATGCAGCAGCAGAACATGCTGATGCACCAACAGCAGCTCTACCGGAGTCCAATGCTGCAGCCCACACCGGTTACCTCCACACCGACCATCACTCCAGTGAAGCTGCCTTCCATTGCAGAGCAACAGCAGCTCATTAATCACAACATCACCAACCAGCCAAGCATGGGTCCTATGAGAACGTCCTCGCCACCTACCCCACAAACCTCGCAGCCTCCACCATCATTCTTCCAGCAGCATCAGCAGCAGCTGCCTCAGCAGTCCTCTCAGCCTTCTGTTCAGCCCACCCAAGGAGCAGTAGCAGCAGCCCAGCCAGCTCAGGTCCTTTCCTCCCAGCCCAGTGGTAGCGCTGCAGGGAACGAGGATTATCCAACACCTCCTTCCCAACACAGTTATTCATCCACATTAGATGCCACACCCAAGCATTTCCACAATTTGCCCAGTGAGCACCCCTATCTGACACCCTCTCCAGAGTCTCCAGAGCACTGGTCCAGTCCTTCTCCCCCCTGCGTCTCTGATTGGTCAGATTCTACACCCAGCCCAGCTGTCGCTGTCCCCAACCAGACCCAAATTACTCAAATCCCAGAGGCCAATGGCAAGATGCAGGTGTTTGCATGAAGGTCATTCGGACTCCACCTGAAAAAGGACCTGGGTTAAAAAGACTGGCTCTTGGGTGTTGTCTATGTTTTATCTGTCAGCATGTTTCCAAGATTTTCTTTGGAGTTGAGCTGGCAATATGTATAAGAGGACCGTCTGCTAGTGAATACGGCAGAGAAATAAATAAGTAAAGGGAAATGTGTGTTGTCTGAAAAAACTGCAGACAATTTAATGAAGTAATTCTGTCACAGATGGACTATTTTTGATTCTTTAAAAAAAAAGTATATGAAGAAAACCAAGTCTTTAATTTCAAAGACTTAGGGAAACTCTCCGGAAAACTAACAAACATTTAAAAAGTAGAACAGAGAAAAAATGAATTGTTGAAGGGAATTTGTTTATTTTTATTTATTGTTTTTATCTATCTGAACTGCTCTTTAGTTTTATTTCTGTCCCAGCCTCTCATATAAACTGCCACCATAATGTTAAAATGGTTGTAGCAACTACATTTTAAAAATTACTCTGCCGTAGTTATGTTTAGGTTGTGGTAAATAACAAATTTATATATGAGTGTTATGAACAAGAATGTAGATGAGTGTCTAAAGCACTTCAACTGACCAGCCTCAAAGGGCAAGTCTTTGTCAAATACATTTGGCATCATTGGATATTTATAATATAAGGGGCATTTAATCGCTGTGAATTTTACATATAATTTTTAAAAAAATCAGAGACAATATTAAGTGTGGTGCATTTATTTTATATAACTATTCATTGACACTAGAGTATTTGTTGATGGTCTTACTGCCGAGTCTATTACCTTTAGCATTCGTTTTATTTATGTTTCAAAGAAAATGTGTTGGCCTTTAAAAATCAGCTTTTCACTGCCCTTACATTATATTTTTTATTGTTTTATACTCTGTATATTTGTGGAAAAGCATAAATTACTTTTTCTTTGTCAAACATCACTTCAGATGTATTAAGCTATGCTTATATCAGCTGCTATTTTGTATCACCCTTTGTTTCAAACATTCCTCCGCTGTTTCTGGCTTTTTGTGTTTGGACTACCCACCTTAAGGTGACACTAAAAGGTAACCAAACCAGACAACAAAACCTTTTGAAATTGTTGACCCCATAACCTGAAATGGACTAAATGGACAATTGCAGCTGAGATCAAGTTGGAAGTGGTGACCAGTGTGAGGGTGGGGCTGCTGGACTGTGACTGCTGATGCCCTGTCACTCCTCAGGGAGGTGTTTTATGGCATGCAGAGGAATGACTCCCTTGCATCTACAGTAGATACCACGTCCAGGGCTCATGAAGTTGTGAGCTAGTGAAACAAGAATGAGGGGGAAAACAACACTACTGTGTAGTGTTTATGTTGCGTAATTCTAAGATGAAACTCAGTCATTGAGCTAACCACTTGTATTATGTCTAAACAAGTATTTTGCTTTTCATATAACCTGGCCATGTAGAACGGTGGGCGGTCGCCTCTCTATAACATTTGTGCACATTTCAGGCTTTTTGTATCATAACATTTTAAGAAAGACATTTTGCATTTTCATTTCATGCTTTTGAGCAGAAATGAATTAGCTCATCACGTCTAGTTATTGTTTTTACAGTGACAATGCCTAAAAAACACTGCGTCTAGTTGAGTTATCAGCTGAGTTTATTTTTGTTTTCCTATTTTATCTTGTTCATTATAGAACCAGGTACTGGTTTCTCAGACCTGGGAAAGTGTTGATTTTCACAGTCCAGTTTGGATCTTATTTACAGGTGAACATTTTTGCTTTGCCTGTTTTTTCTCATTTTCTGGTCTTAAAATTTTCCTGCCAGGTCACACTAAGTGTTTTGTGCATTCACCATTTCACTCACAAAATTTCAGTTGCAGATTGTAAATATGTTTGTTTTGGGTAGATCGTTGCTTAAGAAGTCTTATTTTCCTAAAGTGATTGTTATGTACTAAAAAGACAGAAATAAAGTGTATTTCATTTAGCATTATTTGAAACTGAGACTCTAATGAATATTTTTTAGCAATCTTGTTACAACAGCACATGTTGATATATCCTAAATTTATTCCTACAATTGTTCAAAAGTAGTTTAAAGTCACTGTCAACATTTCTCAGCAGTTTTTCCTCTTTTTTTTTCAAACTTGTTAAATATATTTGTAATAAAAACTACAGGGAACTACTTTTCAGTATATTGTTATTATTATTATTAATTGTTTTTAGCAGTGTGTTTATATCACACTAATATACAGAGCAGCTGCTCTGAATGACAAGTTCAGATCTGTCATATTCCAGAGGTATCAATGATAATCTTGAAGGGATCAACTTTTCTTTATTTCCAGATAATATCCTAAACATTTTTCAATCAGAAACTGATCAGGTTTAACTTGTACTCAGTCAAGTAGCAGAAACTACCAAACACAAGACTCGTGCATTAATAGTTTTTATGTAAAATAAAAAAAAATTAAAAAACTGAGAAAACACACAATGGAATTTCTCATTCAGATTTAGGCTCAGATTGAAAATGTGCTGACATACATTTTAGAAATGATCTAAACAATCCTCAAGCCATCTGAGAGAAAAACAGATTTTATCACAGTAAACTTATCTGACAATGTAAGAATATAACTGCGCGGATATTATATTTCAAGCGAAATTATTCTTTATGTCCCAGAAATAACTTTTTCTAGAATTTAACGCCATGATGCTCCACATATATATCGAGATAAATATGTTTCTAATATATTGACCATTTCTTTTCTTTTGGAAATATTTTACTTTTAATTAAAAAATAAATAAATAATTTTTTTCTTAATTCTAGGCTGATCTTGTACCCTTCTGCACCACTTTTATTTACCTTAAAAGTAATTTTTTAATGGTACAGAAATTAAATGTAATAAAATTGATCAATTTTAGAACTTGTTTTTTTTAAATAGTCATAAACCAGGATTTAAATGAAGCATCAATAAATGTTTTGTAGAAAAAAACCCATCTGAATCAATTATGAATAAAGTAGTTTTTACTTTAAATACTAAAATAAAATGGCAATATACACTGAAAGAATTTCATCAACTTTGATAAGAACTTAACATTTATGTCTTTAAAATAATGACCAGTTTTCAAGATATAATTTGTCAATGGAATAACATAAATTAGGAATATTTAAATAGACACAATTTGACAAAAGCATATAACAGACAGTACAGTTTTTAAAAGTACAGTATAGAACAATTTCTTCTATCAGGCTTTGAAGGGTTAAGGGAAAAAACACCTGAGTTTCTAATGACCAAAATCAAACAAATAAAGTTCACATACATCCAGTCTACATGTTCAAAAACAGAAATCCTCTTTTAAAGAGTAACAAAGCTAATAAAAGATCTGTTTTTTTACAACTTGTCAGAAATTCAGAATTTGAAAGTTAAACATAAAAAAGAATAACTACAGTAACCCTAATCAACTATTGCATCTACTTCCATTAAATTAAATTATTTGTTCCCCTTCCTCCGATTCATCATGCGCAGAATCCCCAAAGTGGCATTAAAAACAGTGTCATGTTTAAAGATCATTTTATAAAAAGCTTCCAGAGGAAGTCTGCCAGTGGGATCTGCATGCTTTAGTGCAGTCATGGGCATGTAGAGTCGGTTGGTCTGGTGCCGTAGAGGAGGCTCCTTGGCTGTAATCACGTTTTGTGTTTGCTAAACAGTGAGAAAAGAACAAAACTTTACACCAGAAGGAATCTTCTGATTATGTATTTTAACTGAAAAGGAAATGTGTTACCTTTAATTCTCAGATTTAAGAAGAACATTGTCACTACTTGCCTCGGCCACATCCTCTGGTGTCTGGCCTAATGTTGTGAAGACCTTTCTGGAGTATGGAAGATAAATGTCACAAAAGATCCTGGCCGTCTCCTCATCTGTCTCAGACAGATCTATGTTCTCGGCGTCCTCATACACTTTTCTTTCAAACTCTGTCACCACAGGACCAGGTTCCACCAGTGTAGTCCTAGGAAAAGAAAAGTACGTAAATCTAAAAGCGGAGCATTTGTTGAGCTGTAAATTCTTACCAATGTAGACTTTTAGATAACTAAAGTTTTACTTGTGGACTAGCTGCATTTTTAAAGATGTTGTATTGTTCAGGACATGTAATCACTTGATGTTGAATTTCATTGCTTGCACTGCCAGACTTTCACAAAATCCTTCCACAGCAAACTTGGACGCAGAGTAGATGTCATTGAACAGAAGTCCTGTGTTGAAACATTAGGAGAACATCAAAAGTCTTTCACAGTTACTCGATTTGTCTGAAATTCAGCTCATTAAAATAAAACCCACCTTGTATTCCCATAACACTGCTCATCACCACAATATGGCCGCTCTGCCTTTGCTTCATGTCTGGCAGCACCTCTTTCACCAATCGCACCAGGCCAAAGAAGTTGACTTCAAAGAGCTCTTTCATTGAGGTAATACTTTGGCACTCCAGTGGTCCAATCATGCCAATGCCTGCATTGTTCACTACAGCAATGCAATAATCTCTTTTAATAATGTTTGCTTGTTAAGTGAAATTTACTTTGAATATTAATATGCAAAGGAAACAAACCGAGGACATCCACTTGCCGGTTTGGGATGCTGTTGATGCACTCTTTGATGGATTCTTCACAGCAGGCATCCAACTTTTGGATCACCAGGGTTTTATTTAATAAATCTCCTGCTGCTTTTTCCAAAGGGCCACGTTTCTCAAGATCCCTCATTGTGGCAACTACTGGCTCAGACAAACACACAGGATATCACTCACTTTGATTACTTATTATCTACTGGTACTGAATTTTGTTTTAGGTGCAGCAAAGAACATCAACAGCTTACCTTTAAACCGTTTGGTCTCATCCTTGGCCAAGCGTACTGCCACAGCCAAGCCAATACCAGAGGAGCAACCAGTAACCAGCACTCTCCTGGTCCCCATGGCGTCGACCTCAAGACTTACTAGTGGACTATAATAATAATTAAAAAAGCTAAAAATATATTTTCTACACTGTTATGGCTTTCTTGTGTTTAAAGGTGTAATAAGCCACATCTACTTAAATCTAATGGTGTTTTCCCTGTGCTCAAAGTGAGTCAGAGTCTGCCACTGCCATGTCTGCATAGTACATTTTAAGTGTTGTTGCATAATAAGGCTATAAGACTGCTACAGGTCTAGTGAATAACCCCTCTCATATTAAAAAAAAGACCAGAAAGTGCGCTGAGGTAAACAAACAAAAGAAAAGCAAACTTATTCAAATAGCAACAGTAGTTTTTAAAGTAAAAACTAAATAACTATCATCCAATTTGAAATCACAGTAGTTACAAAATGTCCATAACAACATGGTGATTAGGCTGTACATAATTACCTTGAGAAGAAATCCTAAAATGTTTTTCTTCAAAAGGGAAAAGCTGTATTTTTAGTTGTAATAGGATTAAATATGGTACAGAATAGAAATAGGTCACAGACACCTTGGACTTGGTCCAGTTTAAAAGCTGTTGTGAAGTACATATGAATTGGATTTTATTTCTGACTTTAAAGACGTTCTAATAGTACAGTTTTTATTATTCCTATCACAATCCAAATTTATCTGAAAATGGTTTTACCACAAGGAGTTTAAAGTCTTCTACAATTGAAGAATATTCCAGATTTTATTTAAGAATTCTGAGCTATGATCTACGGAAGAGGATTAGGGCCACTGGGAAAAAAGTGGCCCTAATCCTGACTTTTCTGAGAAATCTCAGAATTCTGAGATTAAAGTCAGAACTGTCTTATTTCCCCCCCCCAGTGGCCCTAATCCTCTTCCTTAATGATCATTTGTACTCCTCTAGATTTTTGATTTCACTCATCTAAACCTGCTGCAGTCGTCTACATAACATAATTAACAATAGAATTTTAAAAAAAAAACTATTTTAGTCATGCTGTGTAGGTTTTAAACTGAATCTATAGTATAGTACAAAAAAGAAGTAGGCTACTTCTTTCTGACATTTGGAGAAGCACAATATTCAAGACCTGCCACTCGATGATCTATGCATAATTTTCAGTTACTCCAAGGTCACTATCTGCTAAACCTTTACAAAAGACTCTATACTGAGGCAGATGTTTGTTTGGCACGCGGTACCCACCTGCGGAGCGAGCTGTCTGGTCCTCACTGATGTGGAAAACAGTTTGTCAACAGTGCACCGACAAATTGCTACAAAAACGCTGAACAAACATAACTAAGTCTCAAGCGTCGGGACAGGCGGCTAAAGTCTCAGGGATTACTCAAGAGGCTCATGTATTATGGGAGTTGTAGTTTTTGGGAGACAAGTATACAAAGAAACTGTAGGACCATTTATGTTACCACTGATGTTGTTTTTTGTTCTTGGTGGGTATTTTCTACTCTGAATTACTCACTGCGTCTCTTATATATTTATTTTTTATATCCTTATTTATTAGGATATTTATTTATTCAAAGTCTAATGCTACACATGACGTGCAGTTTTTACCTAGTTAAATTTCTGAAGAAAAAATATATCTGTGTCCAATATATTTATAAATGTCTAACAATGTATTTTCTATTTTAAAAAATAAAATAAAATAAAAAACACCGCTCTAGATTTAACTAAGTCTTGCAGTTTTTGTTTTGGCCACTGGAGGGCAGACTCGTCATTCTAATATTCTGTTCAACAATCAGCGTGAATGAAACATAGTTATCTTTTGGCTCAGAAGGAATGAGCTTTTATGGTTCCCATACTGCCAGTTAATGGTAGTACGTTTTCCTAAAACACAAATCATTTATTGCATCTCAAGGTAGATTATTTTTACAGCAGCTTAAAGCGAGAATACAAATGATTTAGAGAAAATATGTGAAATTTGGAGCTGTGTCTACAAGAGAAATCCAATTTGGCATCTGAAACAGTTTTTAAAAAAAAACGGGAGTCCAAACGAGTGATATGCATCATATCATCAAGCGGCTAACTATATGTCAGGATTAAAAAAAAAAAATAATGTAAGCCAATTTTCAAAAGTAATATTATTTGTAAATACTGTAATAAGTACTTAATACACAGCATATGAAGTGCATGGAAACGTTTACCTGTTAATACATTTAATATCAAGGCCAAATCATTATTAAATAAATGCAAATACTGCAATCATAGCTCAGTTTGTATGAAACATTATATTACTCTGTACAAAAAAGTTAAACCATAAGTGAAACAAATTAGACTGCACCACTGTGTCTTTTCAGGCTAATATTATGTTTCAAGTAGTGCAACACCCTCTCTGCTGTAACAAGATGGAAGGATAAGAGTTTACTGTTATCCACATGTGAGATGATTTCCCTTTAGATTTTGAGCTGTTTGTCTCTGAATAACATTTCTAAAATGAGGCCTGGCAGGCAGTTCTTATCAAAATGGATTTGAACAAGGACTATGCCAAAAAGTTCCAAGCATGATAAACACAAGCTGTTTATGTTGTTCTCTGTAGATGATATTTAGCACTTTTAATTGATACCATAGTTATGAATCTTCTCTTTCTTTTCAACAAAAATATTGTCACTCACCAGAAGATTTCCCTGAAAGAACTCCATCTATCCATTTCCTAACACCCTTGTGGGCTGTTTCCAGAGAACGTTTCGGGCGAGAGGTGAGGTACACCCTGGACAGGTCGCCAATCTGTCGCAGGGCAACACAGAGACAGACAAACAACCATGCACTCACACGCTCACACCTAGGGAGAATTTAGAGAGACCAATTAACCTGACAGTCATGTTTTTGGACTGTGGGAGGAAGCTGGTGTACCCGGAGAGAACCCACGCATGCACAGGGAGAACTCATGAGTGCAAAATAACATTTACTAAGCAATATTTGATTTAAAGTCTTATTTAAGATCACCTTAAAATTACTTAAGTATTTTTACCATACTGTCTAACAGATATATTCTATACTGAACATTTGCTTTTTCTTCAATTCCTTCATATTTTTTCCATGAAAGATGGAACGGATTTACTACCAGAAGCAAGGAGAATGTTACTGTGAAATGCTAAAGGATACTCTTTAGCATGATCCCACCACCAGCATGGTTGTCAGAACCCACATCTCACTTGGAACATCTCACTTTGACTCCTCAAAAACATCTTTGAGGAGTCAAAGAGCTTAATATTTTTTTTCTAGATGGCATGGGCTTGTACATATGAGTAGCAACAACTGTAGTTCAGAGAGGTTTCTTTTGCAACAGGGGCTTTTTGGTTCATCCACACCCCGTCAAAAATGTAAAGCTGGCTTTACTAACAGCAGCACCATCAGTTTCACTTTTGTGGCATGTCAGTCTTGGTGGTTCTTCCTATGATGTTCCTAAATATTGTAACTAATTTCCTTTCATCTGAGAATGATAGCTTGGGTCATTTGTCACATCTTTACTGAGTGATGAACAGAATTAGTATCTAGTCTTTGCATACAATTGTTTGAACTGATCATGTTGGTTTTAAATTTTTTGTTTAAATCTACAATTCTTCTCAGAGCTTCACTGCGTTCCTTGTGCCTTCCCGTTGTTTTGAGAATTGTTCAGCTTATTGCGCGCTATTAAATAAATCATTTTATTGTTGGCAAAGAGGAGCTACCAGCTACTGACAGTCATTATCATAACGACAAGTTAACTGGCCTTGAACTCGTTGAGGTGAATAAATAATGTAAAATCAGCTTTTTATGCCTCTGTAGTGACTAGAGCAAAATCTACAATAACTTCTAATTTGATAGCACCCACTTCTTTGTTTCAATCGAAATTATTTCATAGTAACAACTCTTGACCCAAAAAAAAATTATTCAAAGCCCAAAGAAAAATTTGTTTAGCAAATATAAAAATACATGTGTATTTTGCAGATGAAACTGAAATAAATAATTTCAGGGTCCATTCAATCACACAGAAGTATTAGGGTAAAAATAAAGCTCTCATCCTGAAACTCGTACAGAGGAATATGATAATAGTGAGTCAGTTTCATTGCTCCCATGAGGCCAAAACAATCCAGTAACTTGCAAAACCACTAAACCTTAACAAAATATGTTACATGACATTACTGATTCTTCTTTATTCTTTCATTTGTTATATAAGGACGCGTCTTGTTCTTGTAAGGAAAATAAAAAAAAAACATCAATTTTGTTTTGCAACAGTGGGAGGGTTTCATTTTGCTTCCATCCTTTTTCTCAGTGACAAAAGAAAAACTGTTCACATCTGTTTGGCAGGTTATATAACCCTACAAGCTTACACCATTATGCAAATGAATGCTATTTTTCTAGCTATTTTTCATGATGAATGCCAGAGCATTCTTTTACAAAGCAGCATATACTTATCTGAATTGTCTGCTTAACAGCTTTGTGTCTGCCAAAAGTCTTCAAATCATTTTCTGCTCCTAAAATCATTTTGAATCAAAGAAAAAATAATTCTGTTGCTGTAACTTAAAACTTTCTCCCTAAGAAAGTGAAAAGCTTGATTGCATCACCAAGTCTGGTAATCATTTAACTTAAATTGTTCTTTTTTTTAAGAGGTTAGTTTCTTTTTAGAGAAAAGTTAGTGTGGTCATGTGCATTGCTTTAAAGAACCCACACTTTTTATAATTGAAAAACTGCACATTCATAACACAACCAATTCTGCTGACTGAGTAGATTTTTGTCAATGTTATGAAACTTGAAAAACATGTGTTAAAACAATTAAAGGCCTGGAAGTTATATATATTTTCATTTTGTTGAGTAATTATGTGTCTTTTTCATTTTGATTTGATCACAGGAAAACTCAGAGACAAGAGGAACATACAACCATGCCTATACATGGCTACATCTAAAAGCATTTTGGAGAAGCCCAACTGACCCAACAGGTATATTTTCGGACTATGAGAGGAAGCCAGAATACCTCGAAAAAACCCAAACATCAGCTCTGGAAAAATACTCAAACACCTCACAGAAGAAGCTAAAGCATGCCCTAACAACTACCGCCCTCATGAAACAACAGTGTTTTCAATCAGAGCTTTCAAATGGTTGCTGCAATACTGGTCACTACAGGAGACCCATGCTCACAGCCATCAGCATCTGTCTAAAGATACAACATTTAATTTCTGTCTGGGATTGATACAGTATTTTTCTAATTGAATTGAGTTGAATGCAGAGGGCGTGGCTGAACATTGTGTCTCCCTGCCCAGTTCAGGTGTCACCTGAGGACAAAACAGGTATCGTGAGGGCTTTAAGAAAAGATTTTGTCAATGCTACTAATTCCCTTGGCAGTCCCATTATTTCGCTCCCAGGAAAGTTTTTGTCTGCTTGCTAACCGATTCCAAGGTATTTTTTACATTGTTCCTATACAGTTCATTGATGTATAAAACTGTGTGTGAACACGCAAATCAGACAAAACACAATGTTCTAACTCGCTCTGAAAACAGATGATAGACTACGGTATATATTTATTTATCTTAAAGTGTCAATCCAACAAGCTGTGTCCACTCCTTTATTTCTCAGCTGAGGAACAAGAAACACATATTAGGTAACAATAAAAGAAAAATGAACTCACAAACCAAAAAAAAAACATGCAAAGATCAAATTTCTGGTTAAAAAAAAAAACATCTGCTTTTCCATCAGTGATCAACAGCTGAGGGCTACTGCTCGGGGTATTGCTTTTATGTTGCATAGTCATTTATTTATTTCAGAAGAAAACAAATCAGAACAGAAAAAACACGTTTTCGTGTTAGTCAAAAGAGAGAATTATTGCTTCTGGTTCAGTAACCCATCCACCTACATGACTGCATGTATATGCATGTATATGATGTTACAGTCAAGGTTACAGTCGCTGACCTTTGTGTCATGTTGTCTGAAGTGAAGCAAAACAGTTTCTTCAACAATATGGGAGTTATAATTACATTACACAAAATCTATCCTTTATTGTTACATCAGTTGGTGTGACATAAATGTAAGGTTTACATCACTATTACACAAAGGCGAGGTTATATAAGTGAGACAGCGAGTATTCACATATTCTTTTGCTTCTGTGGAGATTTTCTCACATGTCCTGCCTCTGTTGTCTGGACTGAATTAGGAGTTCAGGGAGGAGCCTGTTTTCCTTTCATAACCAGAAGGGAATAAATGCTTGCTTTGGGTCAGTGTGGGGAGATTACTGTCTGCGACGCTGAGAACTCGACAGTGAGCTGCGATGTAAGTAGACGTTCATTTTAACTTACATTCTTGGTGAACAGAAATGCATTGAAGTTCAATTCAATAACAATGAAACTAACGCTCTACATTTGTGTGTCAGGATTTGTTTTTCAGGTCTTGTGGGTCTTCTGCTGGTTCTAACTGCCGAGGCCAGAGTTGGGTATGAAAAATTAACTTACTGACACTTTCACTCAGCATGTGCTATGAGTAGATGTTACTTTAACATTTCTTTGTGAATGCATACAAGAGAATATTAAGCATGTTTTGACTTTACAGAAACTCCTCCCAGCTGGACTTCTGCAATGAGACAGCGCAGTGCCTGCTGTTTGACTTGATTTGCAAGAACTCTGGATATGAGGCGAGTGTCTACAAGAACAAATAAAATGAAAATAAAAATGGTTTATATTTACTTGTTGTTGTTGTCTGTTAATTCTTGAAGGGTTGTGCAGGGGCTAACGCCTATCTCCATCAGTATTTGAGGGAGAACGTTCCTGAGAATGACATAAAATAATTGCATTAGTAATAGTAATAATAATAATAATAATAATAATTTTCAGGTGCGGCATTATGACTCTGTGAAATGGGTTACAACTAATTACACCACCATCTCTATGGAATTTATGATGGTACCAGCGTTTTGGAAGTTGTACAAGTACATCACCGGTGAAAATGAAGCAGGTTAGTATGTGATTTGATGCTACCATTTTTTTCACTCACTTTTGTTTTTTACAGCTATTTCTGTGGGGAAAAAAATACATTTAGTAATTAAAATTCCACACAGTGTGACCTATAAGAACAATACTGTTTATAATAAACAGTATTGTTTACAATAAACAATACTGTTTATTATCAACTAAAGAACAGACTTTAATAGTGTGTAGAAAAAATTTGGTCTCAATTCTTCACTGTCTTTCATTCAAAACTTGACTTCCAATTTTTTTATTTTTTTTTTAAAGGGTAAATGTTTTGATTAGTAATACTGAAATATTGTGGTCCTATTTTTTGCTCTTTATTAAAATGGTCTTCCTCTAAATGTGGAATTTTATTTATCCAATTGCCATGTGTATTGAAAATATGTACAGTATGTACATATTTTCTTTTTGGTACACACATTCTGTTTGCAATATTTCTGTTCCCTTGCAGGCCAAAACATCCCCATGACCGCTCCAGTTCTGATGGGAATACCTGAAAAGAGCATTTTTAGGACAGATGTCTTCACAATGAGTTTCTTGCTGCCAGCAGAATATCAGATGAATCCACCAAAACCTACTAATGCTGATGTAAACTTTGTTATAAAACTTGAATCTTTTTCTCTGCTATCTGCTTTTGCTTTCTGCAGATAAAACAGTTTTGCTAATTTGCAGGTTTACATCCAAGAAACGCCTGCTATGAATGTCTATGTAGTCGACTATGATGCCTACATGAGCACCTGGTCTGACAGTCAGTACTCCAAGAAACTGTCGAAAGCTCTTGACTTGACCAAAGCACAGTACAGGAAAGGATTCCACTTCGCAGCTGGATATGACAGGTGATAAACTGTTAACTAGCACAAATGCTTAAAACAACCCCAGTATTTTGAAGTCCTATTCTAATATCTCTGTGTGTTTTTATGTTCTTGTAGTCCAAAGCCCAAGAAAAAGAGACACTGTGAGGTGTGGTATGTTGTTGAGGAGGATCCGGTGTGTGATCCACGTCCTGAAACATTTCCATAGTTTACTGAACACAATCCCTGTGCTGTAGCTGAACTTTCCTTAAAATTGACCATAAACCTTGTTTGAACACACAGACAACAAAGCCATAATTATAAGGGTTTTGTAAATGTTTTTGTGTTTGTTTTCATTTTTGTTGTTGTTGAAAAATAAAGTAGTTTTTGCAGCAATCATTCTGTTTCTTTATTTATCTGTATGTGAATGATAGATCTTTGTACATGTACTATATGTAAACTAAAGCTTTGCACATCTGCACCAGTAGATGGCACTAATGGTAACTAAATCTTGAAAGAGCTGATGCCACCTTGATCTCATGAAAACTTGACCAATTTTATGAAAGCTATGTTTATACTACCTCAAGCTAAATATGTAGTTTAAAATGAGCAGATAAAGAACTTAACATGCAATGTTGTATAATATTTGAAAGTATCCATGGTAACCATACACCTTAGCTGCCGTTATGGCTTGACTTTGACGTCACTGTGTGACTGGATCAGTCTGTGTTAATTGTGTTTCAGCTGTATCTTATCACTGTCTGGAAAGTTAAGATAATACATTCAGGTTTTATTACATAACCTGTTGTACACTGCATTGTAATAATGCATGTATTATTTGCAAATTGGAGATTTTCTAAATTTTAACTAGCCGTAAAAAGCAATGGATTAATTTTACAAACCTCAGTTTATGAATTAACTGTAGTACTAGAGACCATAACCTTATTTTTGCAATATTACTGGTATGCAGGACAAAGTATATACCTTCTATTTATTTACTTCAAATAACTAATTATAACTATGCAGTTTTCCATAAATACTTTCAAATGCATTACAGCAGATTTATTTTTTTTTTGCAAAAATTGATAGATATGAAACAGCTAAACTAATGTTGACTGTTTTGAATAACAAAAAACAGAAAGGTGGAAAATTATGTATTCATCTGTAAGTGAGCTATTTTATAATGATATTGTGAACGGTAATACATAAACACATTTATCGTCAGTGTTGGTAATATTTAGAAATAACTCCACTTTCACCCTGAAACCCAATAACAATTATAGAAAAGGAAGCAGCTGAGAATCAAGCAAGCAAGAAGAAAACTGAACCCACATATTGAGCAATCTTTTTGCTGTATTATTAAAATGTTCATGTTCAGCACAATTTGGAGATTTAGTAATTTAATCATCGTTTTTAAACAGGATAAACGTTAAAGTATGTTTTGGAAAGGAGGTGTTCTTTCCACAATTAGCAAACCTTAAAATAGGAATACAAAAGAATCTAAAGTCAAATCTGCATGTTTGTAGTTTAGCAGTGGTCCTGTTTGATCTTTAAAGGACTCATCTTATCTGCTGGGATTCAGATTGGTTCAGTGATCCAGAAGTGATTTCACTTCAGTAAGATTCCAGCAGGTGGCTATCTGTCCCCCATGAAGGGGCCGCCAGGCTAGCTTGCTTGCTGATATACTGACTGGCTAGGAGTGCCAGTCAGGAGAGGTTTTATGACACCCACTATGGACCAAAGTCCAAATGTGGGCCTCCAACAGTTGTCAGTCCATCAGAGCTGTTGGGCCTGACCACCGCCTGGCTTTTCTCTGACTCTCCTGCTGTGACTGTCTTGTCTATTGGTCTTTGCAACAATGAAGATCAAACTAAGCTGACTGTGGCGTTCATGTCCCAAGAAGATGGACATACCTGGTTATTACACACAACAGCCCCAGCCTCCTGGCCATTTCTCTGGTAGCCATCCAGAGGATTTGTTAACCCAGGAGGGCTCATCAGTATGTGAGTACGGCATGGATTGCAAAGTGAAACTTTTTAAAAATTTGTTAAAACATTTTTTATGATAATACTTTTTGTAAAATGTACATGTGCTGTTGGCAAGGCAATGACTCCTTGCAGAGGACAAACAAATAACTTTAAAAGATTTTAGATTCAGAAATTTATGTGGGACAGTTTTCATTCACTAGACATAGTGTAGGTAGAAATTATGTAAGGGTCATGCATGTTATCAAAGTCGAACAAATCTAGATGAGTGATAAGATACTTTCTGCAGTGGAGGGCTGGTCCTGTAGTATCCCTTGTCTGCTCAATAGCTGAGCAATAAACCCCATTTTATGTGAGCGGTATTAATCTTAATACATTTCCTTACCGATAAGTAAAAGTCAGAAATTTAATCACACGTTTTGATGTATCTACTGTCTTTTGGTAGCTGAGGAACAAAAGACTGAGGCAGACAGTCGGTCAGAGTCAGAGGAGAGCTGTCCGGTTTGTGGTGACAAAGTGTCAGGATACCACTATGGACTGCTTACCTGTGAGAGTTGCAAGGTATGGAATAAGTTGTTGATATGTGGTCTTTCTGTGATGATGATTCATTTAGGTTTTGCCCCCTCTGACAGAACCAACATACTAGCAGCATTTCTTTCTCACACAGGGCTTCTTTAAACGCTCAGTGCAGAATAACAAGCATTATGCCTGTTCAGAGCAACAACGCTGCCCAATGAACCTGGCCCAAAGAAAACGTTGTCCTTTCTGCCGTTTCCAGAAGTGTCTGGCTGTGGGCATGAGAAAAGAAGGTATGTAATCTCTCAGCTCTTTTGATGTAATTCTGCTTCTTTGTTACATGTGCTGCTATGAAAAAGCATATTTATTTGTCACACTTAAATGTCTCATGTCAATTACACAGAAAAATTATACTGAAACATTTCTTATAATTAAAAGGTATATTATTTTGTAGTTTTCAATTTAGGATTTTATCTATCAAAGGAAAAATGCCCTCCAAAACCAATACAATTCTTTATAAAATATATATATATATATATATATATATACTGTATATAT
>CAEGAG010229338.1:0-63755 GCA_903067065.1 Brachyrhaphis terrabensis | reverse complement strand
TAGATAGATAGATAGATAGATAGATAGATAGATAGATAGATAGATAGATAGATAGATAGATAGATAGATAGATAGAACAATAGCCTATAATTATTCTTGTCAATTAGAATTAATTTAGTTTGATTAAAAAACAGTAGATATAAGGTAATTAAACGCAAAAAATACCTTACTAATTACTAACAGGAAACGCGGTTTGTACAGCAAATATCGGTTTTATTTTTAAAAGCTCCACCGGAAGTGCTAATTCTTATTTACTCGCACTTGACTGCGGTCACACACAGACAGGGAATTCGCTGTCAAGAGGGTGGATGCCAAGAGCTGGTGAGCTATGCTTTGATTAAGTTTACATTTTTGGTGTGTTTTATGGAGGCTGTTGGGTTTCTTCACGATGAAAACGACAGACAATAAAGAAGTGCCCCCTGGCCGTCAGCATTTGCTTGTCTTTCTCTCTCGCAGCGCCTACATTCGTGTCGCAGAGGGTTAGCTGATTAGCTAACAGTTGCTGGCTTAGCTTCGTGGCTAGCCTGTTCAGTACCGATGCATTCCCGATGCGTCTATTATCGGACGCACCTCACTCACGCAAGCGTACTTGCGATTTTCGCTACCATCACAAACTTACATTTCCACGGAGAATCGGGAAAGAATCTCCCGCATAATTTTGGATGTATTTTAAGTTTCTGTGAGTATCGACGATCATTTCTTAGTACATGCGACCCCAGCATGATGCCTGCTGATGTAGAGCCTCCGCGAAGGCTAGCGAAGGAGGAGCGGTTGGCGCTCTCGTTTATTTTTGTTGTCACTGGCACACACTGCCTCAGATTTCATCCACATCTTGATTACGTTTAGCCGAAGCGGAGCAGGAAATACGAGAGGATGTGTCCCCCTCAGCAAACGACCGAGAGTTAGTCGTTGTGTCCGATAACGGACCTGGGCGATCTCGGTCTGAAGTTATGTGCGGCTGTCGGCAATGACCAGTCGAGGAAAAAACGAGATGTAGGTTAACGTTATTCAAACGGGTGACAAAGACTGGGCTTACGTCATGTCGCGGCACATTTTGTTGTCGTGCTGACAGTTTTAGTCGGCTGATGGTGGGGGAGAAACTGAATTCGGGTAATCATTTTTTTTTTCTATCAGATGGGGGTTGTGTGTGTCCACCGGGAGAGTGTCAGCGGACCCAGCCGTGGACGGACCGTGTGTGTAGGCCTCGGCGTTCCGCTGTCACTGCCTCTTCAAACGGTTGTCCCAATGATGCACTGATACCGCAGCAGCCTTCCCGGCGACACTGCATTTAGGGCGTTAAAATGCCTTATTAATAGCTGCGACATAGTGTTCCCATGACTGGTGCCATGTCATCCCAGGGAGTTTCGGTGAAACCGGCTTGGAGCGCTTGGGGGGATTCTCTCACACCATCCTGCTAAATAGTGATGTCGCAAAAGAAACGTTTTTGGACAAGTTCAACAAAATAGTTGGTCTTGTGCTTAGCTGAAGATTTAGGATTAAGCCGTAGCATTAGGTGGTGTTATCGCGGGAGTGCCCTTGCTGGTTTGAGAGCAGCAGTACCTTACAGCTGTTAAAATATGCACTGATATCATAGATCGATAGATCGGTATCTGGAATGTGCACCACAACGCTTAGGGACTTTTTTGGCTTTTTCACATATCCCTACTGCGAAGAATAATGGAGAGGTCTCTTAGAAATAGGCAAGTATTAGTTCTGCATTTGAAGCAATTGCATATGCGAATAAAGTTCTTTGTAGAGTTGTAGGATCTACTTTAGTTTTTCTTCACACCATGTGGGGTATGGTTCTTGTTGAAGAGGAGTTATTAAAAATCCACCAGTTGTTACAGACTATGCATGGGCCAGTATCAAAGTATTCCAAGGTTTCAAAACGTAAATTTTTCTGTGGAACATTTTTGATGGCATAATAAAGTGCATATAATGAGATGCCAAACTGACAGAAGTTTTTTCTCCAACTGTGTGGACTTTCTGATTAGTTGGCTGAAAGAATGAGAAAGTTTGTTGTTTGGAAATATTTCCAATTGCAAAATAACACAGAATTTTGCAATTCTGTGTTATTAAATTGGAGGTGATTTTTTATCTTAAAAATCACCTCTTATTTTTAAGATAAAATCCTTGGTTAGTGGACTGATTAACCATTTGGAGATTAGAGCTACAGTTTTAGTAACTTGTGATGCAGTCAATAGGAGTTGTAAACTGGGTTCATGTGATAATTTGGAGTTAAATAATCTTCTTTGTATGAGGTGAGATTTCTCACTTGCAGAATTGAAAATGAATTCTGATTTGTGTGATTTCACTTTATATCTTATGTACTATTTAGCTAACGAATGATTGCCGCCATCACCATTTTGTTTTTATGAAACTAATTTGCTTTGTACTTTTGGGTTTTTAGTAAGTATGCTGTTTTCATTCTAGTTTTGTATTTGCACTTTAAACATCGCATAATAGTTTGTTTTTGTATAACAAAAAGTCCACCAACGTTGGACATGTATTGCTAGTGTCGTCTCTAGATGTTAAGTGTTGGTTTTTATACTTATTGCCCTTTGAAGAGCAGAACTGAAAAAAGTGTAATATTCTGAACAATAAGCTTATTTATTTCAAAACTGCTAAATTTAGTATTTATTTTTTTATCCAAGCTTTTGTATCAGTTAAAATAAACAAATATCATTGATAACATTATCCCAAGCATAATCATGCTTGTTGTAGAAAGAATAATTGTCGCTTTTCTGCTTTAAATTAAAACAGCTATGTCCAGTTACACATTTTTTATTTTAAACATTTGTATCAATACAGTAATTATTCTATTTGAGGTAATTTATAACACGAGAATCTTGTTTAAGCCAATACCATAATCTAGACCTAGGAGCGTTCTTGTGATCATACTGATTGCAGATTTTTCTTTTTTAGTTGTTTTAAGAAAATGTTAGTTATTTCAAGCAGCTATGATTTTCTAACAGATATTGAAGAATTGATTTAGTAAATATTTTTATAATTGAAAGAATATATGCATGCATGGAGAGAATAACGGCACACAGAAAGACCCTGACAGGGATCTGATTCCTGGACTTTCTTGCTGTAAGGCACCAGTGCTAAAAACTGTGCCACCATGCAGATACTCCAGCTTCCTCCCACTATCAAAAAGTAAATGACTGAGAGGTTGCCTGGTCAGTCTAAGGCCTGCTTTTAGACTAAATTTAGTGTAATACTATATTAACCGTAAGTCAGTTGTAGTTTTAATTGATGCCAAAAGAAAACACCTAGATTTGGCATAAGATAAAGCTGTTAAAGATGGAGGCATTTCCTTATTTTTATTGGGTTTGGCAAGCTGGTGCACCTCCATAAAAGCCGTGAGCGTACTGCTTGTGTTGACATCTGGCTTGGTTGTGTCGTCATGGAAGTACGTGCTTGGCTCTATAAAATTCCTGTCTCTGCTTAAGCTCAGTGTGTTTGGTGGCACAGTCATCTGAAAGGTTAGGCCAGGGTTAGTTATTGGAGTGCTGCTCAGCCTCATGTTTTTCCACCAGCATGTGATACGACTGGAAGTGACACTTTTCCTCAGTCTTATATTCAATCCGGATGCATGTGTGAGGAAGTCAACATAGAGTCACAAGATTACTGTTTGCGCTTGCCTCGGGTGGAGTTCCAGGGATGCTTCCTTAAACAAAGGAGCTTTCTAGTGTTATTGTTGGTGCACGGTTTAAGATTATACAGGTGACTTCTGCAGTGGCGTCTCCCATGGGAGATGGAGTGGGAGGGGGAAATCAGGTCATGTTGGTATTTTGAATTCCTTAGTACTAAATCGAGTGTTCCAGATTTGGTTTCCTAACTTTTGCCAATCTTTTTACCAACAGAAAAGGACTTCTTCCAGAAGACCCTGTGTTAAAGGAAGCATGTTTTTTATTAAAATATCTTTCAAAGTGACAGTTACAATGTTCTGTCAAATTTGCTTTGAATGTACCTTTGGACAACACATAAGTATTTCCTTTGTAAAAGCAGCACGATTGGCATTATGATGCAGCTACCTTAGTTCACCTTCAATGCATCAATGTTTCATGTATTGTGTGCTTTGATGCTTGTTTTCAACACAACTATCTAACTTGAAAGACTGTTGGAAGTTGTTGAAAACTGAGGCCTTCAGGTCTTGCATTCAGTGGCTTTCAAAAGTGTTTGTGCTGTTTGAACTCTTTCACATTTTGTCACAAATTTCAATGTATTTTTTGGGGATCTAAAAAGTAGAACATAGTTGCAAAGTGGAAGGTACTTTACATCTCATGTAAAGTTCAATATTTCTTTTATTCAGAAAATGAATGTTTTAGAGATTTATTACATATTGAGTGAGATGTTTTAAACCTTTATCTAGTAATTTTGATGAGGATGGCTTACAAAAAATGAAAATCCCAAATTCACTGCCTCAGAAAATTTGAATATTGTGAAAAAGTTAAATACAGGAAACAGATGGTGTTACACCCTAATCAGGTAGCTAACTCCAAACATCTGCAAAGGTTTCCTGAGCCTCTAAATGGTCTCTCAGTCTGGGTCAGTAGGCTACACAACCATGGGGAAGACTGCTGATTTAGCAAATGTCCAGAAAATGGTCAATGCTGCCTTCCACATGGAGGATAAGCCACAAAAAGTCATTGTTAAAGAAGCTGGTTGCTCAAAGAACATAAAAAGTTGGTGAAAGAAAGTGTTGCAGGAATAGAAAAATTCAAGAATTTGGGGGAGCTTCTAAGGCGTGGACTGAGGTTGGAGTCTGTGCATCAAAAACCACGACGAACAGACAAATCCCACACATTGGCTACTAAGGAAAGAAAAGAATTGGACTATTGGTTAGTGGTCCAGCTTTATCTTATACTCTTTTAGGATGAAAATAAAGTTATGAGGAAGTCTTGAGAAAAAGTGCTTCCATGTTGCCTGTAGGTCAGTGTGAAATATCCACAGTCCGTGATGGTTTGGGTTGTCATGTCATCTGCTGTTGTTGACGTGATGATGTGTTTTTCTTAAAGTCCACAATCACAGCAGCCATCTACCAGGAAATATTAGAGCACTTAATACTTCCTTCTGCTACAAGCTTTATGGATATGATTTCATTTTCTAGCAGGACTTTGCACCTGCCCACACTGTCAAAGGAACCAAAAGCTGGTTCAATGATCATGGTGTTGTTGACTGTGATTCATTGGACAGTGAACTGGCCTGATTTGTCAAGAGGAAGATGAGACACGAGAACTAACGATGCAGATGATCTGATGGTCGCCATCAAAGCAACCTGGGCTTCAGTTACACCGAACCACAGACTGACCACCTCCATGTCATGTCGCATTGACACACTAATTCATGCAAAAGGAGCCTCAACCAAGTATTGAGTGCATAGAAATATACATGCTATTCAGCAGCAGGAGGTCTGGAGTTTGACAATGCTACTCTAGCATACACCTGTTTTTATGCTGAACTAAAGACTCCACTGTTGAGAATTGTGGAAACAAACTACAACTGGTTGCAGTAAAATAAAGAAAATAAGAACCCTTCTATTGTAGCTTTGGCTGCATGTTTAGGGTCTAAAGGGGATTTAGTTCCACCTCAAACTGTAATTTGAAAGTTGGTAGGGGGGTGAAGGTGTGTTCAGGGTGATGTGGAGTGTTGTCTTTCTCTGTGTTGTGCCCCATACATTTTGAATCATAAAAGCTGACGTGGAGTGCATAACTGAAGGTTGTCAAACCTGATCCATAGCTCTCTGCAGTCCCTCCATGGGCCTTTTGGCTGCAGCTTTAGTTAATGTTCTCTATACCTCTCTACTCCTTCAGATAGCGAGCATTTTCCAAGGCATAAAGTAGACACTAGTCCACACAGTGAAGCAGCAAGAGGGTTTATAGATAAGGCGGTGGGGGGGTGAAAGCCTTGTGGCCTGGGAAATCTCCCTCTCATCTCCTGGGAGACCAATTCAGTGTTAGCTTGTGGTCAGTCATTTGCCCCGCAGTCAAATGTTCTCTGAGAAATGCGTGACTGCTCGTGCATCAGAGATGACCGAATATTGCAGAACAAGAATCAGGGCTGCTCTCAGAGAATGTGATGCTTATCTTTATTAACCCCTGCAGTAAACACTGCGGCGTTTATGCTTTTTCTTGAGCATATTTGAGTTCGGGCTCAGCAAAAGTCAATGGAGCTTATAAATTTCTTAGTCTTTAGTGACTCACTAGGCTTTTAAGAAAGTGTAAGAATACATCTGCAGTCTAGTTTTGTCCTGGTTAAAAATATAGCTCCCTGGTGGCTGGAATGCAACACGAATTGTAACTCCAGAATACAGCCTGCTCGATATAGGCTGAGGGAAGCATTTTCATCCCCATAGGCTACCACCAGACTTTCATGAATGGTTCTGACGTCAGAACCTTTCATCACAGCTCTCACTTGTTGAAATCCACTGGTTGAGCATGCTAAGCACACTCTATTGTACGCCGCTATTTAGAGAGGATATCAGAGATTATTCTGTTTGCTCACTGGTGAATGCTGAAAGACGTTTATACTTTATTCAAATATGCAGCTTGGTTCAAATCTGATGAGATGTTATCAGGTCGCTTTCCTTTCTGCCCCTGTCAATTGTACTACATACTACTCCTTGCTAGTCTATTGTTGATTACTAAGCAAAAGCTGTTCAACAGATGATCTTGTTTTAGTCTGTGCAGTGGTCTTTTGCAGCACTACAAACAGTTTCACTCTTGATTTTCTCTGTAGTTTACCAAAAAAAAAAGGTTGAGCTTCATTAAAAGCAAGTGGAACAGGTTTGGGATCAGAGAGCTTCAAGAAATGTATTTTTAGTTCCAAACTGCAAGACAAAAATCTGATAAAAGCAGAATTTGTTGTTTGAGTAAAACCAAATCTGGACAAGAAGCACTGAAACCAAAATCCAGAATAAACACAATGCTGACTACAAAAAAATTAATTTTTGTTTAATATTTTATAGCAGCCAAGGCCTTCTTGTCTTCTCATAAAGTTGTGCAGCTGCATGTACAAGTCTGTTTTTTTTTTCTGTGTGCTGGTATGAGGAGACTGGACCTGCCACAATACACTCCTTGTGTTTTGTGGGCAAGAAGGAGCCTGGCTCCACTCCTGTCACACAGTTACTCCAGGCACTTGTCCTGTCATTTGGACTGACCCCCTTGACCTGTCTGCTGATTGTCAGATTTTACTGTGACCTTTTTTGTGCTCCGAATTCCTTCAGTAAAGCTTCTCCTGCCAAATATCCCCATCTTTCCGCCTTTGCTTTCCAAACCTAGTTACTACATTGATGCATATTTGTTCTGATGTTGATACTTTGCAGCAAGGTTTCACACTTAATGTTTCTTCTTCACTGCTTTTTTGTGTTTGTTTGAATCCACATGAAGAGGCTTCTGAGGACTTGCATTCCTTTGCTTCATTGACAACAGATGTAGAGGAGAACTTTTTTCTTTTTTTTTTTTACTTTGAACTGAACCTTTTGCAGCATCTAAAAACAGTGCCGTGTGGATTCTAGGGCAGCTGTTTTGCCCGTGAAGGCCAAAATAGACTTCATGAGAGAGCTAATGTTGGGCCTGTGGTTAAATCATCTGAGGGCTTGTGTTTGCCTCACAGTGGCAGATGGATAAGAAGCTGTCAGCATTTGTAACAGCTGCCCCAGCTCCACCTATGAGGCCACCTTCTTGTGACTTAACAGCCGTACATAAGCACAACTGCTTGGAGCTGAGGACCATTTCTAGTCCTGGAAAAACTAGGTTAACAGGTCTCTGATGTCTTTAGGGGTCTCGATGAGTCAGACCTGACAAGCAACTCTTAACAACCAACCCAGCA
Source organism: Brachyrhaphis terrabensis (assembly GCA_903067065.1). Classification (NCBI taxonomy): domain Eukaryota; kingdom Metazoa; phylum Chordata; class Actinopteri; order Cyprinodontiformes; family Poeciliidae; genus Brachyrhaphis; species Brachyrhaphis terrabensis. Next base: position 55,919 of record CAEGAG010229338.1, on the reverse strand, counting down.
CCATTTAAAACCACATTTAAAACAACAGGGTTTTAAAACATACATTTCAACAAACAAGGGGTGAAGAAATTTAAGAACTATTGTGATACAATTTCATGGTGTTTAATAATCTGACAGGCTGCAGCTGACCAATTGATCTTTTACAGAGGCAGATACAGATGTTTTTGAAGCTTGTTGCTAGACTTGCACTACTTTAGGCAGACACCTATATGTTTAAGCAGCAGGAAATCATTCTTGGTACGGGGTTTACTACATACTTATATACATATCCAGTGTCACTCTATGCTTGACGTTTTTGTTGGTGGCGACAGGGAGCTGGCTGAAGGAAACCTAACCCCCCTTCCTGTTGAAGTCGAGCAGCTGACATGTACGTTGGTGAGTGGGGGAAATAGTGCTAACATTAGCCCCAAGCAGCTCCAGTTCAAGGAGGGATGTTGAAGTGGGGTGGCAATGCTCCAGTGCATCCAAAGAGATGCTGCCATCACACGTGTTTGTTTGGGTGTGAGCTCTGCAACAGGAGGCTGGCAGACAGCAGAGCAATTCTGAGAAGCCAAGAGGCTTCATTAATATTGATACCATGTCTTCTTGTTATGGGATAACCTCTGCTAACGAGGTTTTGTATTAATGCCGGAAATGTAAACCACTGACACTCTCTAATAAGGTTACCTACAGGAAGTTTAGAGTTCTCTTCATAACAGAAATCTTGCTGTGTTCAAGCTTAATGGACTGTGACTTAGATTGTTAAAGCTGTGAACCATGTAATAAAACTGGGCGTGTATTTATTTATTTAAAAAAGATTAGCTAACATTGTTAGCTGAAGATTGTTTGCCACATGTTACAGAGTGGTTTGAGTCTGTGACAATGAAGGGGCTCCAAGTCTGAACATTTCATGGTTATTTGTTTTCCCCTTTTGAACAAACACGTATCCCAGGGTTACCTGCTTTGATTAATCTTCACCAATGGCTCAGGTGACAAGTGCTTTAACAACCTTTCAAATGTATGAGTTGTTGTTGGGAATTGTTTTATTTATATTTTATTACCAAGTGTGTTGTATGTTATCTCTCTGTGTTTGATAGCTTGAATTTTTTTATTTTTCCTTGTTGTAACATTATCCTCTCATGGTGGAGGTGACACTACTGTGTCGTCAAAACCATTTGTTAGATTAAACCAAACATATAAATGTATGTTAACGTTTGACAACAGGAATAACTTATCTTTTATTTATTATTTGCTTGACATTAGTTTTTATCTGGGGAATGTGTAAAATATAGAGTTCATTGCTCTTGGCTCTCTCTGCTCTGGTTTACTGTTTACCTTGCGAAGGCTAATATCCTATTAACTATGTCAACCAGCAGGCATTGTGGGGCACCTTGCAGATTCTGACTGTGCCTGTAATCCTAGAGATTAAGAGGCCTGCACTCTTGCACCAGATAACTGCCCTGAGTCTCAGAATAAACTTCTTAGTAATTGCACCTAAATTACTAATCCTTTAAATTGAATTGTGAACCACCTGAATAATTGTCCATTCATTTTTATCAATGTCCTGGTAGGAAAATAAAAATCCAGATTTTGCAGCTACTGCAATCAGTTTTGAGTCTTTAGTATGTGGATATGTTGGTTTTAATTATGTGAATGTTTTAAATCTTTTAGCTGCGTGTTTGTTTTATCTATAAAGTATCTTTCAGCTTTATGAACGATGTGGAAATCTGGTGGTAATATTCTCAGGTTTTTAAAAATGGTCAGAATTTTCTTCTGTTTGACACTTTGGTATGCTTTTACAGTATTATCCGTCACACACTCCTGTCCTCGTTTGGATCATCAGTTTAAAGATGTCTAGTTTTAATAAATAATTTTAGGATATAATGAAAACAATATAGCTGTAGTACAGCTGCAATATAATTAGATTGGGAAAGGTCCTCTGAATACATGAAAAAAAATCGTAACCTGAAGCTTTGCATTCATTTGATATTTGATCTACGTTTTGTCAAAATATATAATGGCACTAATGTGGCCTGTTGGACCAGCACATCCTGTGTATTTGGATAATGAATCACAGGCAGACCAAAACAACAATAATGCTGCTCGCATCATGGTTCATTGTGTCTGTAACTGAGGTATCCCGAAAGGAGCTTTTAAAAATAATAATTGGGATGCAAAGCAACACTTACGCAGTGTTACGGTAAAAACATGTTGTCCCATCCATTCAAAAGGTCAGTGGTTTCCCTCGGCGCTGGTCCCAGACAGATAAGGCTGGCCTGATTTTTTTTTTTTTTTTTTTTTTGCTTGCCAAAGCCCCTGTTTGTAAAAGGAAGTGAGGTTTAGAGGTCAGGAGCATTCTGGTGGAGATGTGTAATGGAAGCTGTTGCACATGTGGGACGACCACACAGCTGCGTAGCTCACAGTAACGGCACATTGGATGGTGTTATCAAATTGGGGTGGTGTTCTCTTTCCGCAAGTTGCTTTTTCTAAATTGTACCCAAACATGGGAGCTCCAAGCATGGCGTCTGAAGATAATGATCTGTTTTCCACTGAGTGATAACCCTGGTGTTCGGTGACTGGATTGTTTGCAGTTCCATTAGCTAATATTTTAGTATGACTAAGAATGAAATATCTGCAGTTTAGAGAAAAAGAACAGCATTGGATAAAAGCTTTTGGTTCAGAAAATCTTTCGTCACTCGTACAAACCACAAATTTGCTACAAGTAGTTTTTTGTTGTTAGATTTGAGTTATATTTCTTTAAAAAAAAAAGGACTGAGATTGAACCCCCTTTGATATTGACAGTATAAAGTAGTATATTTCTAATCAAGTGAAGAGGCCAGAGTGAGATGGATGAGTGAGAATGGGAGTATTGTGACTCCCACTATGTAAAACTCAAAGACCCCACAGTGATTTCCAACAATGGTGTCTTGCAGGAATGTCTCTGCAGCTGCTTTCTGCTAAATCAGACACTGCTTGAAAGTTGTTTTTTTCTTGCAGAGATGCAAAAAGATGTTAGTAATCGTCTAGAAATGCACAACATTAAAACCACAGCTGTAATAAGATATTACTGCAGAGCTCAGAGAATTAGGACTTAAGCCATTCTGCTGCATAGTATACCTCATTGTTTAATAAAGCAAAACTATAGACTTTACATCATATTGCAGTAGATTAGAATTATTTGTTGTGGTTCTCTATAGGAAATTGTTGTATTGTGAATTTAGATATAAAATGTTGAATGATTGGTGGCCAACGATGTAATGAAATATGAGATGTGTTTTGTCTTACAGCAAAAAACGGGAACAAAACTCTTGCAAAATAGATGAAAACGGATGACTGTATTGTTAAGATTCTCTTGTGAAATAAAGAGTTTCCATCCACGTCAGACTTTTATCTCAGTTCTGTTTTTCTAAAAGTATTTTTTCATACAGGCTGTCCATAAATCATATTTAAAGCTACTTATTTACAAATGTGTTTGCTGGCTCATAATTGTGATTACATAGTTAATATTTCTTATTACTTTGAAAATGACCTTTCGAATGTATGAGTTTTTTTTTAATTCACCTGTGAAGCAGATGAGATGTAGCTCATCCTTCCTCTCTGATTTGATGCTAACCCTATCTTCTGTTGCTCTGCCTTTTCCTCCCTCAGGAGATGACCTAGAGGCCTTACAGATACATTTGTGCTTTCGTCGCTCTAATCTGCATCCGCAGAAAACGGCAAGATCTGGAAGCACACTTGTTTCCTTCGTGGGTAATATCTACCTCAGCCAGCAGACGGGGAACACACCGGGACGCTGCTGGGAGACTTCAGACAGGCAGACAGAGCCAACAGCTGGCCGCGTGCTCACTGCCTGCAGCGTCTTGCTTCGTGAAAAGGATTTGATACGGACTGGATCTGTCTGCCTTTTTGCTTCCCACTAAAAACAAAACAGTCACATCTTCTGGCTCAAGAATTTATTCGCTTTTTTAAGAATTGTCATTTTCCCCTTTGTGCTGTTGACCAGTGTGTCTTTTTCCATGGATGCATTTTTTTGCTTTTGGCTTTTAAACGAGTTTTCTACTTTTACTAGTGTAAAGCTGGCATAACATTATATATGTAAATACATATGTGAATGTTGTATACTGTATTAGAAATATTTTTCCCATTCTGAAGGAAAGTTAATGCACTTTAAAACTTTGCTGTGATACTTTTCCTTCTCTATTATGATATTTTTTTTTAAGCTGGAAACCGAGAGGCCAGGGTGTGTCTTGTTCTCTAAGCTACGCATGAAGAATCTGCAGCAGGGCTGCATGTAAACATTTTACTCCTCCTGTCAGCTTTCAATCACACTTTTTATTTTTTATTGCCACTTTACAAGGCACACTGAGATGAACCTCTGGCAGGTGGAATCCTTGAGCTGTCTCTCGACTTAACTTGACCAGTTGAAGGACTCTCTGACTGAGTGTTTTTGTGAGACTGGCCCAGACTGCTTTTTGTGGAAAACAGACGACGAAAGACAGGAGCTTCCGGTGCAGTTGCACCACCTATGTATTGTTGTAGTGCACAGGAAAGTAAAATGGACTACAAACGTCGCTTTTTGCTTGGCGGGTCCAAGCAGAAAGTGCAGCAGCACCAGCAGTACCAGATGCCTGAGCTGAGCCGGACCCTGAGCGCCTCTCTGACTTCTTCACCCATGGGCACTGGGGTGGGCATTCCTGGCAGCTGCCACCCACCTGGCTCTGGCACCACGACCGCTGTTGCCGACATCCAGCAAGGCATCTCCAAATATCTGGATGCTCTCAACGTGTTCTGCAGGGCCAGCGCCTTCCTTACAGACTTGTTCAGCAGCGTGTTCAGGAACTCTCACTATTCCAAAGCAGCTATGCAACTGAAGGACGTGCAGGAACACGTCATGGAGGCGGCCAGCAGGCTGACTGCAGCAATAAAGCCTGAGATTGCCAAGATGCTGATGGAGCTGAGTGTCGGGGCCGCTAACTTTAAAGACCAGAACGACTTCAGCTTGCAGGATGTTGAGGTACGTAGTAATGGAGAATCAGAGCCTCAACACAACATTTTGTTCCATATTTTAATTTTATTTATTGATTTAAATGAGAGTGCAAATAAATGAACATAGTGAAAAAATTTTAACTTGTCAGACAAGTGGCTAGTATTACATTAAAAAATTTATTTAAAAAAACATTAAACCCTTACAGACTGAAGACAACAATGCCTAACAACACAATAGTATTAAATACACAAAGGTTTAATGTTCAGATAAGATGTTTCTTTGTATATCATTTATAATGAGCCTTTAAAGATAGAATATAAACACCCTTAAAGCCACTTTGACCTCTGTTATGAAAAACAAACTCTAAAATGGGTGGAGCAAGTCCTTGTAAAAGCTTATTTATATAGCAAACATATTTAAAATGAGTGAAATTTTTAAAACATAAACTGAGTTTTTCCAAAATGCTATGACAAAGACTTTTAATTAACAGCTTTTAAAGCTTTCTTGAATGGATATTATGTTTTTTTATGATTAAATCGATTTCAGAATAACCAACCGGTTATGCATTAATCAACATGTGGAAAAGTATAGAATGAAGATGCAGTGCATCAGCATTCCAATCTTATTGGGTCTAGAATTGAGATTGAAAACGTTTGGCAGTCTGGAGCAACGTGGGGACATTATGGTAAGAAAAGTGTTAGGAAAATTAATCAGTTGATATGATCATCACAATTCAACAATACTGCCGCAATAACATATTCTTGATTATAGTACAGCAAAAGTATTAAGTAAAAGACCATCCTGTGTGTGATTTAGAGCCTATGTAACAATCAAAGATGTGTCTTGGACATCTTTTGTTATAAAAATAATTTTTTGGACATCAACATATCTGCAAATATTTGACAAATCCTTACCATAAAATGTGAACATAACTGTTACAAGAACAGAGTCTTGTGGAATCGTACAGGGCAATCAACGGAGAAATACGTGATTTCTCCATAACAAGTAAATTTTTCTGTTTGACAAATAAAATTCAATCTGAAGAATAGAATAGCTTGTTCAGAAAATATTAAATATGTAGGATTAGATAAGAGAACACAGCGATTATCTCTATTGCTTCTTGATGTTTCCCAAACAATTATGCCAATTTGTGACTATTTTGAAACAGAAAAAAAGAACAGATTAGCACCACCAACATGATGTAACTCATTTATTTTTTATCTTCTAGATGTGGTGCAAAGATGCTTAGCCGCCCACTGTCATAAGGCTGGCTCTATGAATCAGTGTTTCCTGGCTCTAACGGGGTTCTCACGCCCAGTGTCAATATCTCTGAGGGTGAGGTGTGAAAAACAAGAGGGATGTGAGAACAGAAGCCACGTTTTGCCAACCTAAAGACTGCACCATATTTCGGCAGCCTTGCATTTGATGATATGCAGGCTATGTATGAGAGTTACTCAACAGGAGAATAAATAACTTGTTATAACTATTCTAGTAAAATTTAAAAACAGAAATTCAAATGTGATACACATATGTTTGTTTGTTTTTTATTTCTAACAGTATCTGTAAAAGATTGATCCAAGTATAGATATATTTTTTCATTTTACTCTATAAGCAGGGGCTGCTCTCATATCAGGAGGAAATTCTCCTGGAAACCCCTGCTTGCACTTTTGTTCTAGTTCTTGCTTATGTTCAACCCACTTGAAGGTCAGGTCACTGGGTTCATGAAGTCAGGTTGGACAACTTATGTTGACACTGTCAAGCCTTGAGCATGGGGTCATTATAGTTTACAACATCAGTCTTAGAGGGGCCCCAGCAAAACATCTGGACTAAATGATTGAAAAGCTTAAAGCATTTATCAAGTTGCTTATGCTTCAAGAAGTCAAATTTGAAGTTAACATCTTGCTAGTAGTCTTTTTTTGTGACATGGTTTAAAAAAAAGTATTTTACATAGGACCTGTTTAGTAAAGTCTTGTCTATTTTTATGTGGGCACCACACCCACTCTGCGTCTGGAAAGATTCTTGGGAAGGATTGCTGTCTGTTGGTTTATCCTATGCTTAATGGAGATTTTAAGGCATGCTGGCGACCTGTGAGACTCTACTCAGCCTTACAGATTAAACTGTTGTGATGGAAATAGAGACTCCAAGTTAAGTGGATTCATAGGGTGACCCAAGTCCGGAAGCCAGGAGGGATTTTATTTTAAACTAAGACACCACTAAAAACAAGGAAAACTCTCCAAAAAACAAAATAGAATTCAATCTGAAGAATTTAAATTTCTTCGGATTGACGTATCTTAAGTTAAGGTACATAAATCCGGGCGACTAACTTTACTTTCTAAAAACACCTGACTGTATTTAATTCCAACTTTTAAGGCTTTTATCTTGCATCAATGTTTGAAAGTTCCACAATCCAACCAGTAAATTATTTGTCAAATACTTGTATAGACTCATTCAATAAATTAGATTATTAATGAGAAGTTCACTTATTTCAGTAACTCATTTCAGTAAGATATATATGATATATAGATTGACACAAACTGATGTTTTAAAGCCTTAAAAGCCTTACTTATTTCTGTAGTGTGTGATGTCATATTTCATGTGCTAAAGTCAATCTTGAAATAATTTGACATGTCAAGATAGCTTATGTTAAATAGAATCACATTTGATTGGTGAATTTGCACAGCAACTCAACTGCAATCACCTGCTCTCACAGTATTAGCCACACCCACTAACTTTGATGAGGACCATGAAATGTTTAAATAAGTATTGAAATTATTATATTTTTAGCACATTGTTCGAATTCGAACTGATTTCCACATTAAATGAATACATTAAAGTATTCATCATATTTATTTAAAAGGGTATTTAAGTTATCATATAACTATTTAAGGATTTCTGTTTTAAATTGTGGTGCTTTTGGCTCTCTATGCGGCTACTGGCTGAGCCAAGGCTGTAGATCTGTAGTAATATTTCTCCATCTAGTCTGCAGAAGCCACAAAAAGAGAACGGCACTAAGTCTGCATTGCTAAAAAAAAAAAAAAGGTAATGCAGAACAAAATTATGAGGGATATGTTGTAATTCTCTCCTACTAGATGAAGGATCTTTAAACAAAACTATGACTTAGCAGCCAACGGGTGCGCAACAGCAGCCAAGACCGGTGAGGGACTGCAGAACTTCTGTGGATGTGGCTGAGCCCAAAACAGGAAACACTTCTGCACCGCAGTCAGTTAATCTGACTCTCTGTGGTCGTGAATATGCACAGATAAATATTAGAGGAAGGCCAAGTCTGTGAAAGTTTAGACCACATGACTTGGAACTTGCACTTGGTGTCTGGACCCTGGCATTAATGGCACATTTGTTTCAGCATATATGGATGGCTCCGCTATTAGTTATAAAAACCTTTGTGGAAACCACTTGGTACATACAATAATATTATGCTAGTAAATGTAAACTTATTGTAAACATGTAAACAAGAACAGTGGATGGAAAGGCAGTTGGCATTTTTGGTATAGCTCCAAAGAAAGAAGCTTGTCACAATGAAATTACTGAACTCTGTAGTTTTGTGAAGAGTCATTTTCAACCAACGGTCACCGTTCAGTCTTTCGTCCAGTTTTTTGTTTTATAATAACACATTCATGTTGAATAAAGTAGTTTGCACATAATTTACTACTAACTCAATGCAGGGTATAATGCAAGTTTGTGCATTGCTCATTTATGGAATGTGGTCTGGTAGCTGGACAGACTGTGAGGTCGTCTAAACGAACCAAATAGATTGTTGAGTTTGGGGAGTTGTGGTATGTGAAGGTTTTCCCTCTTTCTTCCCTTCTTTTGCTCATGTCTCCTTCTTTCTTTCTTCTCTTCTTTTGCCTCCTTCTATTCCATAAAAAGAATGTGGTTCTCTGGCAGCTCAGAGGGATACTGCTGCCAAATATGCATGAAAAGGTCCTTCTTTTTAGGGTCTGTTTTAGAAACTTGTAAGTTTAAAGCACAGAAATAAGACCAAAGGCAGACGCAACCAGAGAGGCATTATGACATCTAAAAAATATTCACTCATCCCCATGGGCAGACATATTAGTCTACAGCTCCTGACATCTTTTTTCACAATGTTACTGCCTTCACCATAATGTGGTGTTCTTAATTTAAACATCAAATCTGTTTATAGAGAGTCCCTGCAGGGTGTAATTTCCATTGACTAATACTGAAACATTTACTGAGGAACACATTCATAAATAAGTTGCTGTGTGCAACATTTTATAAACTGAAACAGGCCTTTAAATAAGTGCAAACATACTTGGTACACAGATTGGTGCCGTAGCATTTCTGAGCTTACTTGTTTACCCCAGTGTAAACCAGGAAAAATAGAAGATTTTTCTTCTTTCTTCAGATTAAGTGGAAGCTGTTGGGTTTTACATTGCTTTTTTTGTTTTTTTCATCAAAATACCAATGAATAGATTGGGAAGTTCAGAATTTTTGTAATTCTACAGTCATGGATCTGCTGTTGCAGGCTGCTTGTTCATTTAGAGCACAGTTAAAAAAAAACCAGCAAACAAAAAAAACTCTTACGTTGTACTCTAAAGCCATTGTAACTTTCCTGTCAGATACAAGCTATGTGACATGAAAACCCGGATGACTTGATATCAAAAACCAGATAGAGGCTCTTTGAACAACCTTTAGGAACTCCAGGGATGTTTTATTTAGGCACATAAATCATGAATCTGCCTAATGAAGTCTTGATGAAATCTGCACATGTATAATAACTTTCTGTTATGACCATGAAACTGGGGCTCAACTTTTTTCACCTTATTTTTTAGCTTCTTAGAGAATCGTAGATTAACGAGAGACATCTCGAATACGTCTTCACTCAGAATATACCCCAAAGTTTCGGAAGATATTGCATACACTAAAGGAGCAAGTGTTTCATTTCGTCTGGTGTCTGAACAAATGTTCTTTTGTTTTAGTTGAAGATTTTCAGGCGTCCTGTTTTTGATAATCTTAGCACTTTTATTTGGAATAAAAAAAAACAACCCATCAGATTTAAAGTGTATTATAACGTATAAAAGTTATAAAAATGTGCTGAGGAAGGAGAATGCATACATAAACAACAAGGGTGCCAAAACAGAACCTTGAGGAACACCTTAGTGTGATGGACTTAATCAAGACCTGCAACTTGAAAATGCTGCAGATATGGATCTGTCTGATTGCATTGATAGTTTCTAATACACAGACCCAGTACCTCAGCCTATCAGAGCAGAAGTTAACAACCCTTTTCTAATCTTTGCAATAAATAGTAATTTGAAGATGGGTCTAAAGCTGCTAACATGAAATAAGAGCCGAAAAGGCAACAAAAAGCACAGCAGGACTGTTTACATTGACCAACTAAGATAGAGAGTCTTTTTATTTCCTCCCCCAACAAATCAGACTGCAGTCGAAACCCCCCAAGCAGACATCTGGTTATTATAAAACTTCCTATCTGCAATCTGGATCTCAGGAACATTACCCCCTTAGATTTGGTGTTCTGATAGTGCAGGTGTGCTCAGAAAATGGAAGTCTTAAAGTGTTGGATTCATGAGTGGCCTTGTTTGGTTGCAGTAGGGGCCAACAGCGGCTTGGCTCTGCTGCACTCCTTATTTCTCATATTTTCCATGACTGTAAGATACTGCACAGCCAATAACATGTGTTATCCATTATCTGTGCTGAGGCCATGTCCTCATTTTTTTTTTTTTTTTTTTTTTACTTGCTCGGTTATTGTAGGCTTTCACACTAGTTTTTGATCTGAGAGTGTGTGTTTGTGTATTTTTATCCTATTTAGGATATGTTGGACTCTGTGATATCAGCCTAAAGCCTCATCATCTGTCAGAGTATGTCCTCTGGATATATATATATATATCGCAAAAACAGTTCATATTGATTTTCAACATTGTTTGCTTTCTTTTCTTTTTTTTAATTTAAGGATCCTTCTATGTTTTGGGCAATCCTATAAAATCTAAATCAATTGTTGCCAACTGTTATTATCCTCAGAGGATAAAATATAAAATCTTTTCAGTTCATGATGTGATCAAGTGCCATCTTCTGGCCAAAGATATATATTTTTAACATTTATAAATGCTAAAAGCATAGAAATGCATGCAAGTAAGATTGTATATGCTTCAAAAGCATTCCTATGTTGTTCTATATTGGTATGCCTCACCATTTGTTACTTCAGAGAATTATTTTTCGTTTATGGGCTGACAATTTCCTGTAGAAATGATGGCTGATCAACCACTGAAATATTCTTGTTGGGATAAAGACAAAGCAAATGAGGCAGCGAATTCCACCGTCTGTAATGGATCCGTAAGCGCGTTTTGTTACGATAACAATGAAACTTCCAACATGTGGAATTTTACGCCTCCCCATATTTACACGGCACAGTGGTTCCCATGAAGTGTGGCGCTGAGGACTGAAAGTGGCTGCGTCCTGTTGTTTCTGCCCGCTGTCAGAATGCGACAGCATATTTCCGTCCTCACAACTCAGCAAATCTCTTGAGATATTTTCAGCAAGTACCTGAAAAAAGAAAAACCTTTGACCATGGTGGGCCCTGTGGTGTCCTGTTTCTCTCCCGCTAACCAGCAAACAAGGCAGAACTATTGTCTCCGCACACAAACGCGCAATTTGGGATTGGCAATTCTAGGATGATCTAAATCTAAAATTGAAAAAAGGAACTGTGAAGAGCACAGTTCTGTGGGGAATTTTTAATGACAGTGAAAAAGAAAGACAAGCTCAGTGAAAAACAGCAGATCTCTTCCTTTAAAAATATTGGGAAAAAAATTCCATTCTGATGATTTGTGTGTTTTGCAGCTCGTGGTTGATCTCAAAGTTAAGTACAAAGACAGTCTTTTTGTCCAGGAAACCTTTATTCTGAAAGCGTGTGTTTTAACTTGACCACATGGTCATGGCCTCAGATTGAAGGGGCTTTCCCAAAACCTTTGCCCCAGAGAAAAACATCCTAGTGCCTTACAGAAGTGTTCACTCTTCTCAGTTTGTCATTTTACAACCACAAACTTCAATGTCCTTTATTAGGACTTATTGTATACCTGAACAAAAATTATATATACCTCACAAAAATGACTGCAAACTGAAAGGAACTGCATGGATGGTTTCTCATATTTGTTCAGTTCCAAATACAAAAATGTGGGGTGCTTTTTCTATTGAGCCCATCTGAGGGTAAGGCTGTCTCTACCAGCTTTGCATACTTGGATGCTAACATTTTTACTCACTCTTCTTTGCAAAATACCTCAATCTGAGTCAAATTAGACAGGGAGTATCGTTGAACACCAGTTCTAGCTTTATTTTCCAAGACTTTTTAAGTCAGAAAATAGTTCAATGTGAACTATTTTGTTGTAGTTCTGGCTGACGCACTGTAGTTGATATGTTACAAGCTGTACTTTTGTCCCAGTCTTGATTTTTTATTTATTTTTTTGCTGCGCACACCAACAGCTTCCCTGACCCTGCTGATGAAAATCATCCCTTACGTTTCCTATAAACATGATTTATTATGGGTTTCTTCCAATGATGGCTTTCTTTTTGGAGCTCTTTTATAACTGTTAGATTTCTAAAGTGCAAAATGTGTAAATTTGCTGAATAAAAGTCCCCAAAACACTCTTTAGTTTTTTGGTTGGAAAATATGTTGGAAATTTATTTCTCTACATAATATCTTAAACTGTTTGACAAGTTTGTGTTTGTGCCATGACAAATCGTAAAGACAAAGAGGTACAAAAACCTTTGCCAGGAATTGTATGGTAAGACAGAGAAAAAGCATCACTATCTCCTAAATAAACTCGAACTGATTAGGTTGTAAAAGGAAGACATGCTTCTGAATTATTCATAATTTTATCATTAAACAGATTAGACGCATGACAGTCTGCTGACAGTCATGTGGCTACAAATGTAGGCAAATGTGAGAGATGATTCAGCAGTTTAATGGTGCCAAACTGTTGCAACACGTTTATAAATGTTACAAAAAGCAATCGGCTCACTATTGTGAATAAAAAACAGCTGTAGCCAAATTGTAAAACTAAAAATGTTGTTTACATTTATTAACATGAGTTACTAAATGGTCAGAAATAAGGCTGAGTTATTAATTAAATTACTTGTGACGTGCTAATTGTTTAAATAATTGTGAATTAATTTAGAAATAGATTAGCTGGAGTGTACAGAGTCCAACACTATACAAAATATCCATCTTGCATTTAAGAGAAAAGTCATTAGTAAAATGTTCTACCAAAAACTCCTTGAATGGCATAGTTTTTTCTTATCTGTTTACTTGTCAGAATATCCAATAGAATAATCAGTTACTAAAATAATCGTTAGTCACAGGCCTGGTCTTTGGCTTCCCAACCATTCACTCTACTTAACAATTCTCCCAGTGATGTCCATGTTGTTGAATTTTAACAACCCTGCCTGATTTTGTTAAATAGATTTTCCTGGTGATGTGTTGTAACAGAAATAGCTTCTGTGTCTGTCCAGGTGCTGGGTCGGTGCTTCGTCACAGTGATGCAGGTCCATTTCCAGTTTCTTTCACAAGCGTTGCAAAAGGTCCAGCCTGTGGCCCAGAACTGCTTGGCAGAGGCTCTTGCACAGGCTCAAGAGCGCTGTGTCAACTCCCGTTCCCAAAACTCCGACCTCGGGCCTCTAACGGAGCTGGAAGAAGCCTCTCGCTCATGGAAAGGCGCAGCTGAGGTATGCAGCTACTAGCTCCAGGAGTTTGTCAGTGTGAGGCGAAAATTCAGCTTGTTACACATTCCTGATAAATGCTAACCGTGTGATTTCCAGCCTCTATTGCCTATTTCCCGGGCTGTGTGTGTGAACCTGTATTACTTTGATTGCGCCCCTCTAATTCCAACCCATGTAAGGGAGCCTGTTCTGTAAAAGGACCCACCTAATCCTCGGGCTAATCAGTCTCTCTGGCTCCCTTTTGGGTGTTGCTGTATACAGAGAGGCAAAGAGGGCAGTAGTAGGTTGATTGATCTGTTCTGCATATAGAGTGACAGCATATAAGCTAAAACCATTTTCTTTTTAAATCACTCTAAAAAATATTCTGTTTTTTAATGTTGTATCTAACAAGATTTAAACAGTGTTATAAAGCAATTTACACTGAACTGAAAAAAAATATTTAATGATGTTCAAATTGACAATTAAACATGCTGAAGCTCTTTTTTTTTTCTCTAGTAAGTTTGTTGAGCAGTTTGCTTTTATGACTTCAGGCCACAGCGAGGCTGAGAGAACGGGGCCGGGACGGCTGCCTGGCTGGCCTCCAGGTTCAGCAGCTCTTCTGCTCCAACAACACCACCATCCCCGACCACCAGCTGAAGGAGCTCAACATGAAGATTGACAGCGCATTACAAGTATGCTTTCAACATATTCATCAAACCTAACCTTACTTTTTAAAACAGCTGCTATTAAACTGGCACATCATCCAAAAGTTTATTTATTCCAGGAAGGATGTGAAAATTGTGTTGTATTGACCTTTACACACACAGTAATGCATTCCAAATATTTTTTTGTTTAAATGATTCTTAGCTTCAATTGGAAAAACTCAAATTTTTCATAGAAAATTTTGAGTTTCTGTGAAACTCAAAACCTCAAAATTTTGAGTTTATATTGCATAAGAGTAGTAAGGATTTAAAAAAAAAAAAATTAATGGTAGCCCTTTAAGGCATCAGTTTTTTATTGTAGTTTTTTTTTTTTTTTTTACTTCCGCTTAACTTTCTATAAATATGCTTGGTTACAGCACAGCTTGGATTGCAGTATTTATTCCCAATGGCCATAATGATTTTATGAAAAAATATTTTTATGTCTTATTTGTTGTAATATTCAAATCTTTTGACGAGCTTAATTTTGAATTTTTATTAGCTTTAAGATATAAAAGTAACAGTCCTAAATACACAGTGGTATAACTCCCAAAGAAGAAATGAATCTGTATTTTAAATAGTATCACTTATTAAATTGAATTATGGAAAGAAATAATCTCATACTTTTTCTAAGTTATTTGCTAAAAGTATTGCTGTATTTACTCTGCTACTTGTGTTTCCTGTCTGTAAAGGCTTATAAAGCAGCTCTAGAAAGCCTGGGTCATAGTGAGTATGCACTGAAGGCAGGTTTTCATTTCAACCCCAAAGTTGTGGAGGCAGCCTTACAGGTGGGTTCAGTCTTTGCAAACGTATAGCTTTAATAAAGTGTTTGAAGATATAGGTTCAGGTTTGAATGTGGAGTTTTGTTAATATGTTGGGGTTGTTTTCTATGAAGGGCTGTTGCAGTGAGGCTGAGGCTCAGCAGGCAGGTAGGAGGCAGACCACCTCCCAGCCCATCCAGTGTGAACTTCCCACCATCCCTGTGCAGATTGGCTCTCACTTTCTTAAAGGGGTCTCCTTCAACGAATCAGCGGCAGAGAACCTCAAACTGAAAACGGTTTGTAAAATCTAAAATAGGAGTTTGACCTTTAAAAAGTAGATTGTCCCTCTTTGTCACAGTCAACTATTTTTAGTTTTATGTGTCAATCTAGGTTTTAAGGAATGTTGTTTTCTGTGTTTTGCAATGCACTCTATAGAGGTTCTCAAACTTGTTACAACACATACCACCTTAGGAAAAAAAATCTTGGTGATAGTTGTGGCCACAAACAAAGATTATTCACACTTTTGACAATGTATGTGCTATTAAATACTAAAGACACAGTACTATACAGGCTCCTTTTGTTTTCATGTAGACACAGTATTTGTTTCACTATAGAAAATTAAAAGTATTCCTGCTACAAAAATGATAGTTACAATGAAGCTAACGTTTCAAGTAATAATGCTTGTGTTTTTTTCTGTAGTGTCAAAACAGCATTAGGCTGTTCCTTTAGTTCACACAATAACATATTTTCATCCAACAGAAATATTTCTATCACTTCAGTTTTCTTTAGAAGTTAGGGAAAAATATACTGTCCTTCTTTCAGCCTGCTGACTGGAAGTGCACAGCAACAGAACAGTTTGAAACATCTCTATAAAGGCTAATGAACTGATTCCTATTAGGTTTTTACTAAGCCTGGTCACTGATAATATTAGTAAGTAGATCTCCAACTTGGAGCTGGAACATCATTGTATAAATATAGTCATTGACATATCTAACTTTGGACTTCTGAGGTAAACACTGCAAGAGGAACCTGTCATTTATATTTACCAAACAAATACCACATTTTTTTAAAGTTCTGCTAAAAGCAGACAAAGTGCCACAGTTTAAGAATTTTGCTAGTTGATTTTTTTATTACCGTCTCTGGTGTACCATCATCAGATGTTGAAAGCAGACATTAGTTAACATCCATCCATGTTTTGTCTGCAGCACACAATGCTTCAGCTCATTAAAGAGCTGCTGGGACAGAACGGAATGACCCCCAGGGATGAGTCTCCAGTCACAGAAGTCCTCAATCAGGTTTGCCCATCCAGTTGGAGGGGAGCCTGTAAGACGGCTGTCCAGCTGCTGTTTGCCCAAGCTGGTCTGGTGAGAAGCAAACATTTGTCATGCATTTCATGTTGCCTTTTAAGTCTCTGCTGTATTGTTCTAGTGTGTAAAGTAAATGGGACGAATGTTTATTTTGAACAGGTCTCTGCAAATAGTTGCTGAATCCTTGTCTTTTGTTTCTACGAGTTTCCCATCTTGCTCTTTGTTTTCATTTAAATTAGTATCAGAGCTCTGTAATGGCTTAGAGGTGTAAACAAACACCAGAGACACACATAAGAGAAAAAGTATTCCTTTGTCATCTGAATT
Source organism: Brachyrhaphis terrabensis (assembly GCA_903067065.1). NCBI lineage: Eukaryota > Metazoa > Chordata > Actinopteri > Cyprinodontiformes > Poeciliidae > Brachyrhaphis > Brachyrhaphis terrabensis. Next base: position 39,178 of record CAEGAG010229338.1, on the reverse strand, counting down.
CAGGATAGGCTTGCCTGGACGGGTCTGCAAACAAAGCTTCTTTGCCCTTTGTCTTTTACCTTTTACTGTTAAAATGAGTCGAAATGAAGCTGGGTCATCATTGTGTTTATGTTAGACCACACAGGAAAAAAACAGAGTGTTCCCATCAAGCCCTCCCACCTCAGTTAGAACTGTAAAACAGTCCTTAGATGATGAATGAGCGTCTTGCATTAGCCCCTAATCGGAGGCTATCGTCTCTTAGCTGAAAATAGACTGTACCGCTGCATGCATGGACACACGCATGCACACACACAAAATTAAGTCCCTGTTTTTTATAAAATGCCTGCATTTACTCATGTGCTTGTCAGTCCGTGCAGAGTAGTAGAGCTCCTTTTCTTTTTCTTTTAACACTGTATTCCTTGAAACTTTTTATTCTTTTTTTTTATTATTATTATTTTTACATATGGATATCTACGTATTACGTTGTTCAAAAGGTATATGAAGTTATATATAAATGGATAGATAAAACATAATAATACATTTTATTTGTGTAGAGCTTTTCTAAGTACTCAAAGATGCATTACAGGAGTACAACAATATAGAATCCAACAATGGAACATAACAGAAAAACACAAAAAGAGCAGATTTGCAATTGAAACCAAATTTAACACGTCCTATAATCTTCTGGATACAATATATATTCCCCTCGCTCTCTGTGATCTTTCTTGGATTTATTTGACATGTCATACTGACATTATTTGTTTATCTGTGTGGTTCTTTTTGGTAACAAAAAAAAACAAACTCCAAGTGGGTTTTTTAAGGATACACCTGCTCTGACAAAAACAATGGAGTCATTTCCTGTAATCCAGGAAATGGACTCCTCCCTACTTCCCTCCCTCTCTGTGACCCAGCTTCCATGGGTTTCGAGGAGCCAAGGCCACTCTCAGAGAACTTTGGACAGACTTGCTCACACTAGCAGGAAGACATGGCGCTTTGGCGCTGTCTGATTAAAAGCATTCGACTTCCTCACCTTGACCTGCCTCTCGCTGCTTGCTGGTGAACAAATCTAAAACGGGCTACATACTGTCCAGCTACTGCATAGTTAAGAGAAGTTGTTTTCATTTGCACACTGTTATAAGCTGATTGAGGTGTTTTGTTTTACTACCTCAACAGGTGGTTGTTGATACGGCTCAGATAGAGAATAAGGAGGCCTACGCTCCCCACATCACTCTGGAGGGATCCAAGGTGGTGGTCCAGGTTCCTTCAACATGGTGGGTCTGCCAACACATTTTTCTAAGACGTTAGATTAAGGCAATGTTGATTAAAAACCACAGCAGTTGAGGTTTGGCTAAGAACACAATGTTTATATGTCATATCTGTCCGAAAATGGTTCCTTTTGGGTTTGGATTAATTTAATGTCACTTTGAAATAGTTTTTCAGTGTCTGCTTATGTTCATCTGTGGGGAAGAAGGGACTGAAGCAGGGGTGTCAAAAGTATAAACATAATATAATAGAAAATACTGCATTCATCTTTAAACAACCAGGTTTATTACTTTCTCCTGCTAAATCTGCTTTTAATAAATTTACTAAACATGGCTAAATACAGGAAGCATTTTCAAGATGGAGTGACCTCAATCCTGTTTTTGTTTCTTCAGAGTAGACCAAATGTTTTTTCTTTATTTTTTAATTAAAATTATTATTTTTTTTTTGTAAAAATTTAAGTGCTGTGGCTTAGTTTATTGTTAAGAAGGAAAAACAAATATTTTGGCTTGCAGGTTTTTATAACTTGACGAATTTTGTCCATGTGACAAAAAGTTTGGACACTCCTAGGCTAAAGTCTTTTATCGTCAGTGATGGACACAAAGACGTAACTAAACATTGGTCAACACTGTTACATTTTGGTTTCGGATAAGAATTGACCCCAGGTGAAACAAAATTTGTGCAGTACAGCCTTGGATATCATGTTGAGTTAACATCATCTTGTTTCTGCTCAGGTGTCTGAAGGAGGACCCGGCCACTATGTCCCTGCTCCAGCGAAGCCTGGATCCAGAGAAGACCCTCGGACTGGTAGATGTACTTTACACAGCCGTGTTTGACATCAACAGATGGAAAGAGAGAAAGTAAGAGGATGTTGAACCAAGAGTTATTTTTCTTTCTTCTCATTTGTCGATAACGCTTTGTGTTTCACTAAAAAAGGGAGCAGGCCTTGCCGACCATTCAGATCCAGCTGCAGCGTGAAAGCCCAGAATACGGCTGCCAGGCAGACATGCCTACGTGTACCAGCTCCAAAACCTCCAGTGGCTTGCCAAAAACGATATCTAAACTGACTTCCAAATTTGCCAAGAAAGTCTCATCTAACTCCAACAGCGGAGGCAGCTATTCCATCCCCAGCACTCCATCCCGCAGTATGCTTTCGACCAGTAGCTCCGACGACAAGGCCAAGGGCCTCGGGCACAATGATGGGAGGGTCCAGAGTATTCTACAGATGGGTGGCTTGTCCAGCACGCCTGACACCACCCAGCAAAACCAGCTGGCTAATGGCTCGGTATCTGATGACCAGGGGAAGAACCTTCCCACTGACCAAGAGATGCAAGATGTCATCGACTTTCTCTCAGGATTCAACATGGGCAAGTCCCAGCAGGCGTCACCCCTGGTGAAGAGGAGGAACTCTGTGGCCTCTGCTAACCCTGCGGAGCTGAAGCCGCCTAGTGGCCATCCACCAGCTTCCCAATCCATTTCCTACACTTCTCTACAGACGCCATCTAACTCCTTAACTCAGCCGCCTCCGTCGGTGCAGAAGCAACAGACTCAGCCTCAAACCCAGGCGCCCCCATCACAGCAGCAGCCTCCTCCGCCTCAGCAGCCCTCCCCTCCTGCCCTGCAGTACTACCAGCACCTCCTGCAGCCCATCACCCAGCAGCAGGCTCCTCCTTCCCAGCTGCCGCCCCAGCAGACCCCACCACAGGTTCTACCACAGCACAGGGTGGCAAACAAGTGGCTTGGCACCTCAGGGCAACAGCCTGCAGCACAAGGCCCCCCAGCAGGACTGTCCCCCTTAGGCCCCATCAGCCAGTGGGGGTCCCCAGGGCTGCCTGACCTGAGTTCAGACCTGTACAGTCTGGGCCTGGACAGCACCTACATGGAAACCGTTATCTCAGCCGTACTGGGTCAGAAGCCACAGGGGCCCCGCAACAATACTTGGCCCAACAGGGACCAGAGTGAGGGGATGTTTGGAGTCTTGGGAGACACGATGCCCTTTGACCCAGCAGGTAAGGCCACGAGTTACCATCTACCGTCTGGAAGTTTGAGCATCACAGGTTTTACATTTAGCATGTTTTTGCATTACCATTTGGTCTCTACTGCTTATGAAAACAACCAAAGCTCTTAAAGAAAAAAAAACATCCAACTGGTTTTTGGCAACAAGTTAACAGTTTTTGATATCTGGAAAACAAGCAGTTTAAAAAATCTCAGGAATGCAACGTTACAAATTAGCAGGCTCTGTCCTTCACCTAGCAACCCCAGCAGAGCCTGGCTCGTTGCCTAGCAAACCAAGCAAAGCCCAGCCCTTCACCTAACAAGCCTGACCTGACAGTTGTACAGGAAACAGTCACGATGTTCACGATGTCCGTCCACCAAGAGTGTAAACTCCAAAAAGTCTGTGATAATCAGAGTGATTTCATGTTTAGTGGAAAGTCTAGTGGAAGGAGAAAGTATGGCAGAAAAAAGCTGCACAATCAACAAGAATACCCACAGCCTTGATTGAAGTAAGAGTGTGACTGCAAATGTTCCTGCACTTTGTCCTTCCACTTAGCTTTCCATTAATTGGTCTGTATACCACAGTAATAAGGGTTATTATCAAGTCTTTTATGAATAGTTCACCTTAAAATAAATAAAAAGTGAGTGTTGATTCAGCTGTCTTCAGTTGACTGCTTTATGTTGCTCTAAATCACAAACATGTCCATATTTGGACTTTTCAAGTAGAAAAAAAATATAGCTTTTGGTTCAGGCTTCATTATTGAACCAACTCACTCTTGATGCTAACATCAATCCAGAGGACAAAGCCTGTTGATTGTGGCATAAAGATGCAGACAAATGAAATGTTGTGGGTCTGTTGCACCAGGAGAACAATGTTCAGAAGGTTTGTGGTCGCCTTGAGTGAAACTGTGAAATCGCCTTGAGCTGAAACTCTTGAATGCTTTCTCTGGGTGTTTTACTAATCAGCTTAAAAAGTTTAGCATCTGAAGTCTTTCTTGGCTCATAAAAGAAAATTAGTTTGCAGAGATCCAATTACATAAACAAAACAGGACAGGCAGACAGGAGAACATTAGGAACAAAAGGCGAGATAATCACAAACAAAAGCTGTTTAAAACCATTTAGTAACCATGTCGTATGTAATTATGCACCATCCTAATTTGAATAATCTAGCCAAGCAACTGCATCATCTGGATGAGATGATAAATTGAGGTTATGTGCTGTGCTGAGCTGGGCTTGTCAGTTTCTATTTACAGCGCAGCAGACTCTTTTGATTGCAGTCGAAGCCTACTGTGCAGAGTTGACTTATGGCTATTGTGATTTTTCTGCCATCGTAGACAGTCTGGCTTAAATGGATTGAGCTCCGGGGTATGAAAGAGAAAAGCTGAGGGCATCAGAAACTCTCATGTGTTTATTCCCCCCACACACACACCCACTGTCCTCTCCCTCTCCCTCCATGCAGTTGGCTCTGACCCAGAGTTTGCACGTTACGTTGCTGGCGTCAGTCAAGCCATGCAGCAGAAAAGGCAGGTGCAACACATCCGTCGCCCCAGCAACACACGCAGCAACTGGCCGATGCCTGATGAGCAACACAGAACCTGGTCCCACCCAGAGTACTTCAGTGAGGGGTAGGAATCTACAAAGCACATCTGCCATATTATTGACTTTCTGCTGGGAAAAAATTGTTAAGACTTAAAGAGGAGCAGCAAAAGCAAATGAGGTGGGCAGCAGATGGTGTCATCCAGGACATGTTACTGTGAAATATTGTCTCAGCCTGGACATCATAAGACTGTAATACAGCAACAGTCTTCAGTCAGAGGCCTCTTCAGATTCATTGCAGGACTGACTGCTACCACAGCATTGCCATCCACAATGAACGTTTGAAGATACTTGGATGATATTTGTTACGAAAACATTTAATTACCTTTTGGAATAAATTTAATATTTTAAAGTTAAACTCAATTTCAAAGCTATTTAAATTCCATCATTCTATAGTGAGACAAATGATTAGAAAACATTTAAAACAGCTGCCAGTCCTCCCAGGAGTAAATGTCTCAGCAAATTTATCCTGAGCTCTGACTATGATGCTCATGGAAATTGCTAAAAAAAACAAAACAAAAAACAATTAGATTCTACTGTCACCACTCAGAAGGTTAAAATATTAAAACTCAAAATGTTGCAAAGTTACAACTGAATGAGCTGCAAAACCTTTGGATTAAAACCTGTTAAACAGATATGAGCTTTACATTATGGGATATTTGGCCATAATGCAAAGTGCCATGGTAATGAAAACCAAGTAGCACCTCATATGGCGGAGTGGTGGTGATGTGGGGACTTTGTAGAGTCAAATGTAAGGCCGTCAGTCCAATAGCTGAACATCACAAACGCAACAGCAAATCTGCAGCAGTGTCCTCTTTTTCCTTTCTTGATCCTACATCCATTTTGTTCTTGTTTTTCCATCCGTCTGTTAGAAAAGAGGTTTGAATGACTGAGAAGAAAATCAAGTCTGTATAAATACAGAATTTTTACATGAAAACCTTAATTGATTAAAAATGGATGGAAACAAATCAGAATATTAACTGTGATTTAAATCTCAATTCACTGATTAAAAAAATCAACAGAGATAAGTGTAAATACTACTATAAATGTACAACAAGACTCTTATAAATATTTAGGCGCAATGCAGGTCATGCTTCTGTACACAGCGTTACAGCACTGAAGCAGATGGAGTTATTTAAACCAGCAGTCCATTATCTTTCACAGTAATGTTTGTCAGTGTTTTTAATTAAATTCCTAATACAACTGACACCATGAGGCATTTGTCACATTAATCGTGGTTGTTGTCGTTAAATTCCACCTACAAGTGTGAGTCGCCATCTTGCTTACACACTAATTCAGGAAAACAACCTAGAGGTAAATAACCGCTCTGTCGTCTTTTACAGAAACTCATGCAGGAACGTCATTTATTAAATTATTACATGACTCTTAAATAACTAACTTGGTTGTAGCAGGTCCTGTGTATCAAATCTCCAAGTTATCCTAAGAGCGTAATGAAAACACTGCGGGTGCTTTCTCAGGGAGGCTGTAAACAGCAGCTGGTCAGCCAATCAGGGAGATTCGGCCAGCTCCAGCGACGAGACTTCATCAGCCAATGGGGATAGCCTGTTCTCCATGTTTTCCGGGCCGGACCTCGTAGCAGCGGTTAAACAAAGGAGGTGAGATTTTCACCGATAATCACTCAGACATGAAGCTCATAAGTGATACTGTCTCATGTGTCGGTCATATGTTGGATAAAACATTGTTCATCTCTGTAAATAAGAATATTAGAAAAAGAGTTGAAAACTGTCATTACATAAAACCATTAACTAATTTTTAAAACAGAGATGGACAAACTGAATGTTACAAGATGAAAATTATGAATTTGAATGAAAAATCAATTTAATTTGTGATGTCTTCTCCATCGTATTTGTTTAGGAAACACAGCTGTGGTGAGCCAGAGGTGTGCACTCTGCCCTCACCTCCTCTCCATCACATTGGTGATGATAACCAGGTAACAAGCCGAGCATTTTTCTATTTCCAGTTTGAAAGTGACAAAAACCTTCATCCTGACCTCTCTTCTCGAATCGTGACTCATTTGTACTCTCTGCCCCGCAGGACAGCAAAACTAAAACCTGGCCCCCGAAAGCGCCATGGCAGCACACCACCCACACCCACACCATGCCCAATCCCAGCTCTTCCTTGTACCAGATGAACCTGCCTCCTTCCTCCCAGTGGAGCGACTCCATGCAGATGCTGCAGTCGCCCGTGTGGTCGACCGCCAGCGACTGCTCCGCCTCCACCGGGATCTCCTCTGGTTTTCCCTTCACCCAACAGCAGCAGCAGCAGCAACAGCAGCAGCAGCAGCAGCAACAACCCAAACCCATGACCAAGGGCTTCAAATCCTTCCCCCTCAAACACGAGCATCGGCCCTCCTACCTTCACCAGTACTGATCGAACGAGTCCAAAGTAACGTGCCGCTGAGGATCTGCAGCTCCAGTCATTACACTCCACACCCACTGAATTGGAAGATTTGTGAGCCTCAGAGGCGACGTTAAGTACACACACTGGCTCAACATTTTTGTATTTATATTTTTCCATGTCAAACATCTCCATATTAAAAGAAAAGAAAGACGTATTTTGATGTTTTCTGAACTGCCATCTTTTACACTTTGAACGGTGCATGTGTCATTCTGGCAGCAGTTAGTCTAGTGGTTGTTTCTCTGTCCTCAGACAAGAGCTGGAGACGTGCACGGCCGTCACCCACTTGCTTCTGCAGCTGCGTGTGTGTATGCGTGCGCGTGAGTGTGAGAGACTAGAGGGGAGAAGATTACGAGAGGGCAAGGGCTTGGAATGCTCTCATTTCTGCCCATAATAAGTATACTGTTTCTACATAGCTGTAACTGCCAAATCTCATGCAAGATGACTCAGAGTACAGCTAGCATCTTACTGTTTCATAGCTTGTAAAATACTGAAGTTGAAATATAAATATTTAGTTCTTTTTATCAAGAGGCTTTGAGCAGGCTCAGCATAAATAAAGTAAGCCACTGCAGAGGTGGAATTTGAGAGAAATACACTACTTTTACATCAACTGACCAGAGTTCAGAGTTATAGCTGTATCTATGTGCCATGTTGGTATTGATAGCACTCACAGATTATTTTCCAACCAAAGCGTTGTTCAGAGGACGAATGGTGCTGAGGAGACCTGCTTATTGACGAACATGAAGTTTATTTTCTCTTCTCTAATTGGCGTTTTTTTTTCTTTTGCTCAGAAATTTAAAAAAAATAAAACACTAACCCCCACAAACCTAATGTTTTCTTTGAGATATTTTTGTGTACAAGTATCGACAGTATTAATCTTATTTTTGTATTACATGTTATACCATAACTGTATGTTAGTATTTTAGACATTACATAATTATTTTCCACCTCCCTGTATGTGAAAAAGCACATTTCTTTCCTACAGTCAAAACTACACCATTGATCTACAAAGGTTACCAAATATACCATGCTAAACACTAAAACATTGTGTGAAAAGGGGTTTCGTTTTTACAGCCCTTGTTCCCTTGGTTTTATGGCAGTGGGCTGCATTTAAAGGCCCAGAATGTTATTTTTGTGATGTTTGCGGATGCCAATGTTGCCTGTATTTATGAAATGACACCATGTTTTCAGATAACTAACATACTTAACATGTTTACAGAGAATAGTTTGTTGTATATACATATAAATATATATCTTTTTATAGTTAATGTGCTTTGCACAATCAACATATAGGGTTTGTTGCTTTTTGTCTGTGTTATCTCCCTAACTGTTGCAGCCTTTTTTTTTTAAAGACATCATTACAGACCTTGGACTGTAACTGTTAGCTTCTCAGCTGTGTACAAATGGTTTACTAGTGGCTTCTACAAAAAGATGGAGAAAAATAATAAAAACATGTTACCCTGAAAGACGAGATGAAGGGGGACTGCTTGGCTTATGTTGCTTATTGTTCTTTTGAGCTGGCAACTGATTTTTTTTTTTTCCACAGTGTACCAGCAATGCAAAAAACGAATAAAAAAATTAGCAATTCGAAATGCAAAGCGTTGTTCTTATAGGTTAAAAGTCAGCCAATTACTCCACATTTAAATTCCCACACATCTGGAAACAACTTAAAATGGTATTTATTGTACATATACTGGAATGAATAAAGTTAATTTTTATTTCACTATAAAAGTCCTCTGATGTGAGAACTGTCCTCCCACAGTCACCGAGTCTCTTCGTGTCCATTAAGAGCAGGTGTTGACGCCTTGCTGGGTGAACACTGGGAACAAAGAGCAGAGTTGAGGATAATAAGCTCTCACTGCTTCACTCTTAATAAGCATTCAGTTTCTTCTCCTTACACTTGTGATGGGTGGAGTGTCATCAGGACTGGCGTCAGCTATGGTTGCCAGGTAGACAATGTTGCGGTGCAGGATCTGTTGGTACCTGTTTCACACACAGAACAAACTAGATTTACTGAAGGGCTATTTACCTGTTTTTAATAACTACAATCTGCTGCAGCTGAAAATCAGATCTACTTGAAGGGATCAAGCTTAAGCTGATCATTTTATACCTGTTAAATCTTTAATATACAGTTACATTATTTAAAAAACATGAATTGAATATATATATGCAAACTTGGGTAGTAATATATATATATATAAAATAGGGTCTGATGTAGATTAAAGAGTAATTGTAAAATCCTATTTTTATGTCTGCACAAGTAGAATGAACTGTTTGGAAGTCACATTCTGTATGGTGCAGAACCACCAGGCTATAGTACATGCAGGGCTATCCCACTGCATGTACAAACTCGATTCAACCTTTGACCTGTCCTAGTTCTAATCTTACATACCTCAAACTTCAACTGGATCGTTTTACACAAATTGCAAATACCGTAGAAACTTCAATTTCTATTTGTGGACACAGAAAAGCTCATTTTACAGCTTTTGGGGGGTATCAAACCGTCAAACATGGGATCCTTCTTAAAAACGACATCACCTAGACAACCCAAAACTGGACAGAAATATTCTACAACAATAACAGATTATAATAGTCACAGTTCTTGATCTGTGAAGAAATGCCAGGTTTTGTCAGTGTCCGGTCTGTGGAATAACAGACTGATTTATAACTAATCCAAAATAGATTCATCTTAAGGTGGTATGATATTCTCAAAGCCTCACAATTGACCTTTTTTGTTTTAATAAATGTACTACAAATCCTAAACTATGTTTTCAGAAGCTGAAATAAGTCTAGAATATCTCTGCAGCTTTTAAATAGGACCCCAAGAAAAGTGACATAATACCAACAAAATTCCTAAAAAAAAAAGTTTTTCAATCCCAAACTGTGTTCAATAGAACCTGTTTGGTTAAAAACAGCGGTGGGTAATAACTAGTTACATTAACTTGAATAACCTTTTGGGTTGGGGTATCATATAAGGAGTTTTACTACACTATACGTTTGCAATATTGGTATGAAGTAAAGCTACTTTTAACCTATCCACTTTGAGTAAATTTACTGAATGAAGAATAAATATATTTTAACCAAAATATGTAACAGAAACAGTCACACTTTATGTTAAAGTGAGACCTCTTGTTTCTAGACAAGCTTTGTTTGTCTATCTGCTGAGTGTAAATGGCAAATCGAGCAGATTTTATATATAATATGCATTAAACATAATCCGTTCAAGTATTTCAGTATTGAACTGGCATAGAGATAAAGTCCAGTGTGAAGGGTCAGAGAGCTTCAGAATCATGAACATCGTCAGCAGGCTGTTTTAACTTACTGCACACATTCCACAGCGCGTCCTTTCTGCATGTACTCTGTAATGCATCTTATCAGCTGGTCGTTTTCATCCAGTAGCTACAGCAGAAAAAACAGGACAGATAAAATAGTCACATTTACTGACCAAAATGTCGCTACATTAGCTATGAATCAGCTTTTCAGACTAAGCAGGAAGTTAAATGCGTCCTTGCTGATGCTTTATCAGCTTCGTCAGCGTCGCTTCTTACTCTCTGTATTGTTTCTTGGTTGATTTTTGCCTTCCCTCGGAGCTTCTTTGGGACAAAAACAATCGACATCTCTGAACTGTCCTTGTTTACGTCTGATGGCCGCGCATTTTCTTCCGCACGTCTTCTTCGCCTCCAGAATTAAATGACTGTGTTGCTTCCGCAGGAGTAGCGCCATCTGCTGGGAGGTTGACGGTCTAACGCAGCCTAACATTTAAATGTTTCATACAACAGCGGCGCCCACTAACAAAAGATCTACGAGTTGCATGCGAAAATCTATCATTAAAGCATTTATGCAAGTAGAAATGTATTTATTCTATTTACAAACACATTTTTATCAATCACCATTCAGTTTTTATTTGCAGCAAGCTCAATTTAAAAACAAAGAAAGGATAACACTAGGACAAATCTGATAGAAATAGATGATCTGTCAGTAAATGTTAGTTTCACCCTGAGTCATTAAAAAAAATTCCTGACAGATATGCATATACATTTTAATTCAAAATTAAAAGAAAAATTTGGGAATGGAATATTCCTATGCAGATATGTAAGAATACAATTTTTGTTCAATTGCTATACAACCCTCACAAAATATGTTAATTTCGTATTAAAAATTGCCCCTATTTTTCAAATCGAGAAGAAAGCAAATGTTTGACAGAGTTATTAAAAGAAAAGAAAATCTTCCTGGTATGCAGAACCCATGATCCTGCAAGGATAAGCAGGTACAATAGATAGGATTCAGAGATGAAACATCAATTGGCAGATTGGAGATTTAGTAGATTTTCAGTTGTTTTATACTCTTCCTGATGATGGATTGAATGGTTTGAGATGATCAAAAGTTGACTTATTACCCAAGTTTGCCTTAAACTTGCCTAAAATTCAACATCTGGTGTGTAACCAGTCTTTATGTTGCTGCTTATTCAACTTTCTCTAACAAACCTTTGAAACCTTCACAGAACAGATGGACTCACCCATGTAACCTATTTTCTGAAGGGAGGTGGTTGCACTGGGTTTTATTTAATGACAAATGCAAGCCACACATTTCAGATTTTTGTAAAAAGGTGGATTCAAATTAATTTTACTTGGTATTAAAGAATGAAGTAACATGCATTCTTCAAATTACCCTGAACAAATACTATTTTCCTAAATTAAGACAACTTCCATTGATCCAAGAAGGAAAGGAAGAGGCATGGTAGCCCCTGGACAGATCATCAGGAAAACACGTCAATCAAGGGCACATCTACACCAAGGGGAAATTTAGAGTAACCTGTTAAAGACACAGAAGTTTAGATCCTTTGAAGAGGGAAAAGGAGGAAAACCATGCATGCACATCAAGGCTTTGTACGAATAAAACAATGCAAAAAAAGGGAAAAGTCAAACGAGAACAAAATAAACAAGGGCCACGTGTAAATTGTACAACTCTTTATTTTTGTAAAAACTCAATTTTGATGATGTCCCAAGAAAACAATTCCAGTGACTGGAGAGAGTAGCAAACATGAAAAATGTCAGTTATAACAATTTAGGCTCAAATCAAATCTTATTGGTTGTTGCAAAAGCCAATATAAAGCATTATAAGTTGTTTGTGCGATAACCTTATAAGACATTTACTGCGCTGCCAACTTAACCACATTTGAAGAAAAAAAAAGAAAAAAGGATCTATTCTCACCTTGTAGTGCCAGCGGTACTTCTGTCACAATGTAACATTTAAGTTAATGGGAGAAATACGAGGGAAAGAAATCATACCACCATGCTCAAGGCACTCCCTACAAAGTTTGAGGATTGGATTTAAAAACAAACGAGAACCTTCTTGAAAGTACTGGTCGCCTCATCCAGCTTTTTGTCCCTTTGTTCACAAGTCGGTAAAAAAATAAATTCACTCCTGAGAACGATCACATTGACGATGCAACAAATGGAGCTACAATTTATCAGAAATCCAGTTAAAAAAAAAGCATCTGAACCCTCGTCAGACGTTTCCCATGTTGAATAAACAACTCCTGTAACACTACAAGTGCTTCATTTAGCTGTGTGACTTGCTGCCTGTTGACATAATGGGGGAAACACCAACGAGTACTACAACAAAAAGGGACGTCTTTACATATAAAACAAAACAAAACAAGGATTTAAAGTACTGAAATTACAAGAACGTACATATAAATGACAAATTTTCCATTGAAGACTTTTTTTTGGGGCAAAACAGCAAATTTAGGGAAATAGAACTTGTTTAAGTGTCTTTTGCCAAGACGCAAGATAATTAACATCTTTTCAACACAAATTAGAAAAAAATCATCTTCTTGTATTCTTAACTATGTAAACACAGCCAAAATTAAATCCCTGTACAGCGGAAGGTTTGTGAAACATACTGAACAAAAGAACTCTGACGCCTGCATTTGAAAGCTCTCGGTACCTGAAACAACTCATCCGACGCAGGAGGGCTGAGGGCCAACATAAGTTGAAAGGGGAAAAAGTCAGCTGGTTTGAACTAGTTTTACATTCATTCTTTACAAACAGTTCTGATTTATGATTCTGTAAGCCTCACTACTTCAAAGAAAATCAAAGTTAAAAAATAATACTACTAATGAAGTAAAAACACTGAACAAATGGCAACCTAACTAAGCAGAAAAACACATGGTGCAACAGGCAGTGGTGACAGATTTGGTGCCGACAAATATCAAAAAGTGAAAGAAAGAAAAAAAGAGTAAAGCTATTGATCACATGGGCTGCGATCTGCTCACAGTTTAAGAGCATACAGCTCCTAATATCGACAATATCAAAGACAACTTTAGTAAGAAAGGAATTCAACTGATGCAAAAGTACGCAATTACTCCAAAGCTTTGTATTTACATGTGATCTTCTAATTTTTCCAACAAAACTTCTGGAGAAAGAAACCAAAAAGTCTCAAGGTGGAGAGAGAAGGAGTGGGGCCCTCATCCCCTGATGTCAGGCAGTCCACCGAGATGCTGGTGTCCAAATAATGTCTTCATTCTTTCTGTCAAATGTAGAGACCACAGGAAATTTCTACAACGGGCATAATTTCATGACAAGTGGCTACAATTCTTGGTGGATCCATCACTGAAGTACTACGCAGCCACCTTGTTATCCTTCTGGAACAGATAAAGAAAAAACACCTGGAATCAGCAAAAAGCTGATTCATCTTAGATTTTTCTTTCTACTAGATTTCAGTTGAATACGTCTAAAGTTTTAAATAAAAAAAAAAGACCTAAACATCCTGCAGTTTACTCAAAGCATGATACTATAATAATAAAGTAATTAAGCGTTCTTGTTATATTTACCCTGTATTCAAAATCAGAGAAATCACGGCCTCCTCTGCCACCTCTGAATCCTCCCCTGAAGCCAGGCGGGGCCCCCCGCGGCGGCCCAAAAAACCCTCTGCTCGATGGCCGGCCCCGGCCTCCGCGGGGCCCCATGTACCCTCGCCCACGGAAACCACCTCTTCCACGATGGTGTCGGAGAGGGATGCCGAACGTCTCTGCATTCATTCGTCTCTCCTCTGCCCAGGTTGGCCTGCGCTCCCTGGCACAAACACAAAGTCAGCTCACAGTTTACAAATTATAGTCTACTTGCAAAAAAAAAAAAACACACAAAAAAAACACAATTTGAAAGCAAACAGCACAAAAATATTAAATAAAGTCTGCTTTTGGTCCTGACCAAACAAGCAGATGGAAGGACTTTCCTGGAGTGAATACAACCTAAAAACTAAAAAAACAGCCATCATTTTATTTGTTTTAGCAAAACTAAAACAAATACAATGTGGTTATATTTATTTTACAGAGAAATTTTAACAAGCGACGACTGAGATTTAACTCGGTTCATCAGTTAAAAAATTGGCGCTGCAGTAAATGATGAAACGTAAGAGTATATTTGACTTACCTTGGAAATCCGCCATCACCCGATTTACTTGAAGAGATAAAAACAAAAAGTCAGTTGCGGTTTCACATGCTAAAATATATGAATTTCATGAACATAAACTAAAACCAGCGATGATACAGTTAAATATTAAGTCTTTAATCAGCCCCACACAGAGTCAGACGTATCTGAGCCGTATCTGCTGTGTGAGCTGTAGTACCTTGAATCATCACAGGACAGGTTATCAAAGAAGGACTTAGTCTTGTCATAGTAGCAGGTGTTTATCGTAGCCTCCTCTTCCTCAGTGGCACCCTCGTTGGTTGGATGTTCCGAGTCAGCAGTTTCTTCTCCGTTCAGAGCCTTTTCAGGTTTGTCATCTGTTTGTTGGAAGAAATTAGAAACAACACTTTGCTTTTTTTTTTTTTTTTAGTAGACAAAAGGAAAAATATGCTCATCTAAAACAAATTTTGTAATTATTTTTAGCATTTTAGAGTCTGGATGATGCAGAGGGACATTTGTATTATTTTTTTAAGTTTGCAGCTTTGCACTGAAAGATGTAAACTTGGTCCTAAGTTTAAGTAAGGTTATGGTGATAATGAGTTCCTAAAGCTGCGTTTAGGCATCGTGTGGCGTAGCGAACAGCTGCTAAATCAAACATCATTCTGAGCTGAAATGTTACCTTTCAGTTTCAGCTTGTTCTGAAACTCCTTGTCAATCTCATCCTTGTGAAACTGGGCGTTGGCAGTTTCAAAGTCAAAGTCCTCATCAAATTTCATAGTACCATCTTTACGCATGTTTACTCTGCCCCTGCTGCGGTTTCCTCTTCCCCTGCCGCGGCGGTTGGACTGAACACCAGCTAATACCGGGAAAACATTCACATTTAGAAAATAGAGCAAGTTTGACAAATATAACACTAAGCATGGTAGTACAGACTCGATCATATCTAAAATCTCTTGTTAACAATACTGTAGAAGGAGAAAATTGATTTCTGTAATGTATGCTTAAGTTTATTTTACCAATTTGACGCCGGTTAGGATCCCGGTTCTCAACAGCACCCTGCTCATGATCGGGCTGGGAAGTCTTCTGAACATCAGGAGCTGAACAATAAACATTCAGATGCTCATCAGTGAAAACAGCCACCAAGCAAAGCAGGCATGAATGCGAGTGGGAAAAAAACAAAACGCACAACTGCTGAATCTTTGCACCCGTTTATACCCCCAAAAATTAACATCTTTTCCCCTGACTGTGTACGCAAACTTTGACCTGGCTTAGGGATGTCTTCCTCTCTGAGTGAACTTTCAGACTAAGTCAGTATAGGAACCTTTTGAACACATGATCGTAATAACTTCAGGGATTTACAATTTATACTCCAGGATGAACCAAATCAATAAATATCTAGCACTGACAAACATATGAGCTTGTTAAAGCCTGACCTTTCTTCTGCTCAAGCAGGTCAGGGGGTTTCTGGCTGCCAGTCGTGGAGCTGCTGGGTTTGGCCGTCAGTCCTGGCTGACTCCTCTGACCAACGGCTGCAGCCTGACCAGGTGCAGCTGACGGGGAAGCCTGCACCGCCGGCTCCACTGGGGAACTTTTAGCCAAAGAGTCCCGTTGAGGACTAGTACGTCCTACACAGCAAAGGAAAAAGCAAATCTAAGTTAATGTTGGTGCAACTTTGTATTAGATCCCCTGTTGTTTTTGCCCAACACATGAGTGCTCAGCACAAATAAATGCAGATAAACTGTAACGTTGAAAGGCTTTCATTCTTTTGATTTGCTGCAATGCTGTGAACAATTGAGGTGACTTTAACTTTGATTGTGGCATCTATCATACAAGTCTGCTTCACTAGTAAAAAAATGCTTAAAAAAATCGTACTTTTTGATAAAATCAGAGCCTCTTGTTATTTAATGACAAAGTTTAAACACTTTCTCAACCACAAATAAACATTTCTTCAGTTACAGTGCATCCTGGCAACATGATTTTAACTATAAGGAATGTTTTTTTTTCTAATTGTGACAGCGACTGACCTCCAGCAGATACAAACTGCTGCGATCCCATAGGTGGAACGCCAAACTGGCTGTAGGAAGGAACCGGAGCCCTGCTGAATGCTGCATAGGAACTAGCTGACCGGAATGATGGTGCAGATGCTGCACTGGAGGATCCAATTGATGACTAAAATGTAAAGACAATTGTAAGAATACAGATATGTTTTGAATAAATTGGTTAACAGTTAATAAAATAAATAAATGTGTGCAAGTCTAAAATGACCAATACACCATCTTGCATACACTACTTATAAACAATTTGATCAGTACTAGTTGAAAAAAAAATTATGGTTTCTCTCTCTCTCTCTCTTTTTTTTTTTTTTTTACAGCAAATTTAATTTCAGAATTTGTATTTAATTCCTGTAAATAAATCTTATTCATTTTGGCCCATTCAACACATTGTTTATCATCTCCATTTTAGGCACTTTGTTTTTTTGGGAAAACATCTATTTTGTATTTTGTCTAATGTAAAGAGTTCATTGGTACATTTACAGTGAAAAGTGTAAAATAGGAGTGTGTGACAACATGAATTTACTTTTAGAAGAAATATGATTTTGTTTTCAGTTCCTGAAAAATAGCATTTCTGGAGACGTACATTTCCTTTCAGATCAACATGGGTGAAGACAAAAGACATTTAATACAGAAAACATGAAAATCAGCATAATAAACAGTCTTTCTACACATAAATAAACGTACCTGCACTATGGCAGGGTCCTGAGGAAGAGAGCTAGTGGCTTTGGGTGGCTCGCAAACCGTTAGGTCTTTTATATCGCTTCCTCTGAAGATGATGTACTCAAACACTTCATCCCGAGGTGGTATAGGCCTTTCTGTGGGACGGTCTTCAGTGCCAAAAGAGCGAACTGTTTGGAAATAAAATGCAAAGTTACAAAAATCAGCTACTATCAGTGAATCTGTGGCTATTATTTGATCTCTGATCGCTTGATTGATAATTACGCTACTGGCATTGATAACATACTTATAACACTGAGAATCCATATTTGAGTATTTGCAGATACAGGGTACTCATAAAAGTGTCCTCCTGGAACACTTAGGAAGATCACAAATGTGATTTTTTTTTTTTTTTTAACTGTACATATTTGCTGATGAATGTTGTAATTTGAGTCACAATGTTTCACAAGTTGAGAGAAAAAACACTACAGCTCTTTGATTTCTTATGCAGACCTAATATCTTGGTATCATTTCAAAGTTCTTTTGATGGTTGAAACATTACATTCTTTTGTTTTTACATGAAACTCTTGATTACATAAATACAACGATTCTTCCAATATTTTTCTACAACAGACCTAATCAATAACATTTAAAAAATAAACAATGGATGAGGCCAGCTTAGAACATTCTTAAAACTAAACACTGAATTAAAACGCAATGACACGGTTCACGTTCATAATTTGTTCATCGTCATATTTAAAAATATACAACGGTGAACCTGTTAAAAATTGTATTCGTGATTCAACTTGATGAAAATGTTTGAGAGAATTAAAAAGGGACTTGTATAACCCAATTATCTTATAAAAACGGAGAATTTGGACTTAAATATAATTCAAGCGGGCAAAAAATGTTTTATAGCATAAATATGCAAACTTTTTAAACTATTTCTCTCTCAACGGTGGATTAAAGAAAAGGTCGAAATCAACGTAAACAAAAGAGACAGCGTTACCACAGTTTAGCTAGCCTGTTAGCCAGCTAGCAAAATGCTAGCTAACTAAGACAACTGCGTTAAGAAGCACATTGACAAAACCACTGTTGGAAAAGTCTAAATTGTGCTCGAATGAGAGGTACAATCCTATTTGGGTGGGTCTTCTTACCTTTAGCAAGTGCTACTGTCGAGTTTTCAGTGTCGATGGTGTATAAAATTCCTTCATAGCGAATCTCGGCCTTAGAGATTAGGCTAATTTTGCTGCCAATGTACGGCGTCCCTCCTCCGCTCATTTTTATCCGCTGAGTTAACTAAAGCGCTTGTTATTGAATAATTTGTTTATCTTCCGACGCAAAATCAAATGTTAAATATTCTGAAGCGATGTTTTAAAACTGCATAACATAAAACTAATGAGATGCTATCCCTGAACCACATTCGTCCCGTTCCTTGACTCCTTAACACGACATGGCCGACTTCATTTTTTGCTTCCCCCGCCGCTAAGAATTCTGGGACAAAGATTGTGCTTTAAAAATACCCTTCCTCTCTTTTGAATAGCTGCTCAAGTAAAACTTCTTGGATTTAGAGAATATTTTGGACTTCAGCAAATAAATGTAATCGAGAATCTTAACCAATCTAAATTATTCAATAAAAAAGATAATTCGTCAATAAAAGTCAACCTATCGCCAGCGGTTATTGGGCAAGAAGCGGGGTACACCCCGGTCAGCAGTCTATTACCAGACATGAGAGACACACAGCACCAAAACATTTTCATTTTGTAATATTTTTCAATATTTTAAAAATTATGTAATTAGAAAGGCAAAATTTTAAAATATATATATAGGTGCAAATTCGGTTGTTTTAAAGACTAAAATGGAAACACACACACACCCAAGAATAACACATTCAATTTCAAACAAAAGAAACAGTTTTAATTTTTTTTCAACATATGAAACGTGTGTTACATATATGCATGTACTAAAGTACTAAGTGGCAATTTATGGTGTGTACCGCATATTAAGGGACCGCCAAATACGACAAAAGATTCAGCAGATAGAAATGGAGAAACACTACACTCATTGGTGGTCAAGACATTTTAGATACAGAAACATGTCTTGTTTTGGACCATCATCACATTTTACAGTGCTCTTAAACATCATTTGCAGGTAAAACCACTCACTTGAAATTGTGGGAAAGGTACCCAATGGTGCCAAACACTGATTCTGATCAATTTCAATTGTTATATATAAAGCCATTTTTAACGAAACTGATCTGTTTGGGTGTGTTAAAGATTCTAATATATCTTGGCTTTAACCTTTTAAATTATATAGATTAATATCTTTTTAATTACAAACAAACAAACACTAATAAACTTTTAGTTTTTCTGAAGTCATTTCTCTCATTCTACGTACATTGGAGATCTGCAGTGAAGCTCAAATGTTTTCATGTCCACAACAGATTTAAATTTAAAGTAGTCTTTTAATTTTAAAAGATTACTTTAAAATTAAAGTAAAATTAAAGTAATCTTTATTCCTTTGACCTTCTGGGTCGAATGAATAAGAGTGCCCCAACCAGACTTCGAAGTCTGATAGAGAATTTGTAGAGAGACAAAGATTAGGGTAACAGCAAGGAGAAATTATAAATTATCAAACCACCGGGGAAAGATGGAAGGTTTCATTGCTGTAATGCCAATAAACAGTCTTTCTCTGATTACTGAGGAATATGAATGATTTGTTATTATAATAAAATGTAAGAAAACACTAATATATTAAAAAACATAATTTTTTAATACAACTTTTTTAATCTTTTGGAATGTGTATGTTTCTTTTCATGTCAGAAACCATCAATTTGATTTGATTAAAGAAAAACAATCCAAATCTGCTGAGGATATAAAAAAATTGTATACTGTATTGCAAGAAAAATATCTTAAAGCAATACAAGATAAAATAGGAATAGGAAGATTTTGATCACTAAGGTATGACATTGTATTAGGGCCGTCAAAGATATATATATAAAAAAAAATTTCTTACAAAAAGTTTTTTTATAAAAATTTTTTTCTCTATTTTTACAGAAAAAAAGAGAAAATTTTCATGTTTTAAAAGTCATAAATTTGATAGAAAAAACTATTGACTTTTGAAACTCACAAATGTCCATGTTTGGGCGTGCTGTGGTGGCGTAGGGGCTAGCGCGACCCACATTTGGCGGCCTTGAGTCCTCGACGCGGCCGTCGCGGGTTCGACTCCCGGACCCGACGGCATTTGCTGCATGTCTTGTCCCCTCTCCTGTCAACCTACTGTCTAATAAGGGACACTAGAGCCCGCAAAAAGCCTCCTGGTGGGAAAAAAAAAAATTCCATGTTTTTTGTAGAAATTTTTCGGAGTCTTTTTTAAAGCAACTTTTGTCCTTTCAAACAAATTTCTTAGTTGTTTCAAGAAAATGGCTGAAATTAATCTAAAATTTTTTGAGTTGTTTTTGGAGGAAATGCACTTTTCCTTTTTTCTATCTACAATGGCCTTAATATGCCATCACAACTTTTTCCTTTACAAAAGATGTTTTAGGAAACCCCCCATCCCCCCAAAAAAACAAACAAACAAGCAAGCAAAAAAAACAACAATAACATCACTTTTAGCAAAAAAAAAGAAAATGATTTAAGCCATTATTTTAGGAAGGTGACAATAACAGATAACGTGGATAAATAAAATTCACACCCAAAAAGACAACCTGCACACATTCTATGCCATTTACCTCAATAATCTTATATAAAAATGAAATTAAAGCAACAACAAAAAAGAGTCAAGAGACCCAGGAGGGTTAAAAAAATCTCCCGTAGAGCCCCCCCTCATCTAGTGACGTTAGGCTCATTCCCACAATGCCTAGTAACACGCATGCGCGGTGCGGCCGCTATAAAGCTGCTATCTGTGCTCAGAGATGGCGGGCGCCTCCGACCCCCTGGAAGATATGCTCTTTTCAGAGGTGGATGAGAAGGCTGTTAGCGACCTGGTGGGCTCTTTGGAGTCTCAGCTGTCTGGGCAGAGCAACTCCGCGGGGAAAGCAGACGAAAACGGAGGCGCTGGCTCTGTGGCCCCTGCTAACCATCACTTAGGAAAAACGCTCCCAGCTCCAGTGAGTACCACAACACTAGAACAACAACAACAACAACCTGGACGGCGGAATAAACCTGAGATACGCCAGGAGGTGAACTCTAAGGACGCAAGCCCGGATAAAACTGTCACCTCTCCGTCGCTGAGCTGCTCCTCTTCTTTTGGCGAGCCTCCCAACACTTCGGCTGGCTGTGTGAACGCCACTAGCAGCGGCATTCAATCACATGGAGCATCCATCACACCGCTGACTGCATCTGGCGTGTCAACTTTGGCATCACCGCAGGACAGCATCAGCACCACAGCCAGTCGGAGCGCCAAGGTGAGCCAGTGCACAGGTGAGGCGCCCGCGGAGGCCAGCGCTCCGAGGAAGCGCGTCGCGACGCCGAGAAGGAGCCCCTCGGCGCGGATAAAGAGTTTGAACGGCGCAGCGGTGACGACGAGACGGAGCAGCATCACAGCAGTGACCGACAGCAGCATCATCAGCTCCGTGGACCCGGGCGCAACTCCGCCAAACTCCACTCGATCGGCCATCAACACTTCCACGTTCACTCTGTCCAACGCAAACCTCCCCGTGGGTCAGTCGGCTATTGCTCTGGACCGGGGGACTCCCACCATTGCCTTGCACAGACTCCCGAGTCACATCGTAGCCAGTATTGCCCAGAACGGCAACGGGACCAGCGTTTCGGCGCTGGTCCAGCAGGGTGCTCGGATAGAGCCCGCCACATCCTCATCTCCCACGGGAGATCTCAGCAAGGCGGCCACGGACACCGGAGCTTCCAAAATAGACGACTGTCAGTCCAATATTGTAACGCAAAGCCAGGTTGGTAGTGTGAGCTCTGTAATAAACACTCTATTACCGTCTGTTTCCTGCGCTATCACACCAGCAACAACCACTACAGCAGCTCCTACTACCACCACCACAGTGACCCAGCCTCTGAGCTCCGCTACAACAGCTGTGTGTGCCACCGCCATGGCGACCACATCTGTCTGTGGAACTGCCCAGACCACAGCTGTGACCTCCACCATGAGCATGGTCAGGCCCACAGCTCCCTCTCCAACACCTGCTGTGGCCACCCCTGCACTGTCTCAACCCCGTCCAGGGGCCCCAACGCCTCAGAGGATAGTAGCCCCCCAGCTGATTGTCAGACCTTCACAACAGCAGACCACCATTCAGCTTCCCCCTGGCTTTACCATCCCACAGGGTAAGCTTTTATTTTGGAGGGTTGGAGATGTTGTGCTTTTTTTCTTGGTGTGCAATGTGTTTATGAAAACGTTATTAAGCTTTGTTCTCCACCATTATCATCTTCCCTTGTAAAGACGTACACTGTAAACTATTTGAAGGTGGTTTAATTTGAAAATGAAGGTCCACCTGCTGCCTTGAAAGTGCAAGTAAAGTCAACTAGAGCATTGTTTTGGTTTTAAAGTTCATCAAGTTGATTTAACAACAAAAGGCAAATTGTCTAAATCACGGGTGAGCATTTATGGTATAGTTTATCATTTATTGCATCAAATTTCTTATAGTTATAAGAATATTTATTTGTCATTGTCATGATAAATTCCAAACCATTACTTTCTCTATTGTCAAGATTGCTGTTTTACTATTTCCTCCACTGTTTGTCCAAAAAGAGTCTCATAAAATCGAAATAAATTTGTTATATGATTAAATGCAGTTACTTTGTACAGTTTAGTGATAAATCACACTTCTTTATGTGTTATCCAAAAGAAGTGTATTAGGAATACATTTCTTTTAAATATAGTTATGTGTTTCAAGAGCAGAGCATTTGTGTTTATGGAGCCATGCAGTTAGCTACAAAAGAGGTAATCAATAGTCCTTATCATCATTTTTATTGTTATTAAAACAATGGCACAATATTTTGTGATAAAACTTTAAGTCCATATCGCCCACCCCTGTCTAAACATTATTTTTTATAGATCTGATAGCTCATTAACCTTTGATTATTAGTAGTTATCGCTTAGTACTGTAATTTACGCCAAATAAATATTTTACATTATGTAAGGAATCTGCCTTCACCTACCTAAACAAGGACACATTTCTGTTTTACTTTTACTCACATTATCAATTTGAAATAACTACGGTACTTGCTTTTAGTCGGTTTTTTAGAGTTTGACTCAACAAAGATGAGCAAAATATCTGATCTGGTAATGCAATTTGCTTAGAATCATTTTGAATCTAGCTCAAAAATTTGATTCAAACAGAAACTTAGCATTGTAAGAAAAATATCCTCAAATATTTCTAATTGACACATGCATTAAAATGAGCAAGGTCTTTGAAACACACACACGCATGTTTGCGCAGCTATCTTTGCAGGAACTTTCCATTGACTTCCATTCATTTCTACAGCCTAAACCTTACCCTAACCCTAACCAAAACTCAATTCACACCTTAGTCCTAAATCTGACCCCTGACCCAAAAACAGCGTTTCCCCTTGTGGGGACCAGGCTTCGGTCCCCACAACGTAGTACATGTCAGGAAAATGGTCCCCACAAGGTATTAGAAACAAATGCACGGCATGTCAATGTAACACACTTCCATCTCACTCAGGGTGTAACACAGGATACAAAAGCATGCCGCTAAGCATCTTGGGAAATGGCTCCCACGCCTGCCTTTTTCTTCTTTCAGTTATCTTTATAACTGAAAGAAAAAAAACTTTGTTTACTCAACTCCTGGGGATATAACAACATTAATAAAAAGTCAACACAACTTACTACTGTGAGTTTATTTTTCATAAACTCACATTTAAGTTAAAAATCTAAAACTTGCAAGATTTCTTTCACTTAATGAGTAAAAGTTAGTTGGCACATCTAAATGCGACTGAAATGTTTTACTGTGCACAATGCATGGGTATAAATTTATCTTTTGTTGTTGCCCCACAAAGAAAACTATTGCCCCCCCTAACAGTTATGTAAAACAGCGGTTCTCAAACTTGCCATAGGAAATCCGCAGTAGTTGTTTTTGTTATCAGTGTTGTGGCTACCAGCCCAGGATGCCATGCCTTTTGGCAGGGGGGCCATGCAGCATAAGCTTTACAAATGTTGCCTTCCTGCCATGTTTTTCTATCACTTATTTGCACCCCACTCAGTGGGGAGTGAGCACCTCTTAATGTTGTAGACTGTGAATGGCTAATACTGCAAAAACTTCTAAAATTAAATGGCTGTTTCAGTTTTTTTCTGGGCTCCATTTGATCACATCTAGTCCAAAAATGGAAAAAAAAGAAATACTTAGACTGGTTAAACCTGAATTTGATTATTCACTTTTTTAGACTCGGTTTGAGATTTACGAGGCCTTTGGGCAATCCAGGGTTGAAGGAGAGTGGCTCAAAGACAAAGGATTGCTCAGGGTGCCATTAATGAAATGCCTCTGCACGTAATACTTCACTATATCCAAAGTTTTGCCTTACTGACTTTTTCATTTGTTCTGTTTTGTCATAAAAACAGAAAAAGCATTCCTATCCATTTGTATGCTTAAAGTAAAACAAAATATGCAGGAAGGCGCCCTAAAGTCAGGAAACAAGATTTTCTTCCAACCCTGACCTCAACTTCCAATTTGGCCGATCTGCTTGTAAAATAAGGTGATAATTGCAGTAATAAAGTTAATTTGTTCTTTCACACTGTGTATCTCATTGACATTTTTTTTAGCACACTAATACTGTTGGTAAAGATGTAACTTTAATGCTTAATGACATAGAATAAAGAGGGGTCATTTGTTATTAGCTTGTATTGCTAATTGTAATTAGCCTGTTCAATAGTTCAGACAGGAAATTCCAGATATAGAGCTGGCCAGCATGGATAAAATATAAAAATATTATTTTTCTTCTTTGAAAGGTTTCAGATTTGAGGTCTAGTTTTTAAGACTACATCTGTTTCAACACAAACTTAAAGAACAAATTTAAATATTCAATAAAAATAACTACCTAATGAAATATTTTTCAAAAATGTCATTAACTAGACAGTAGTCTGCCTCAAGAATTGCTGGACTTTCTGGATTAATAATAACTCCTCAAGTAACAATATGTTGATGTACAATTCCCATTTGCTGAACTGCTAGAGAGTCTGGAGGGAGCTAAAGATTAGGGTGATGGCAAGGAGGTCTTCCAACCTCAGAAGCTTGGAGCTTGTTACCAGATCAAAGCATCAAAATACCTGAGGAAATATAAAGAGGATTTGATTAACATAATGCCAATAAGGATAAATCTATTGATAAGTGGTGAATAGTTACCAATTTCTGTCTTTTTGTAGTTGGCTATTATCAAAGGACTTGATAATTTGCATTTTAGCTGCTTTCCTGATGAATGATTTTCTTGCCTAGCATTTCTATTTGGTTGGGCCATTACACTTGAGTAGGTTAGTTGTACTATATTCTTTACATTAATAGATGACGGATTGAACAGTGATCCATGAGATTTTCAAGTGCTGCATATGTTTTTTCTTAACCTAGTTCTGGTTTAAGCTTCTCCACAACCCAAGGAATGGGTTGTCTGCTGTGTTCCTTGGTTTTCATGGTGCTGTTTGTTCACAAATTTTCTCTGACAAACCTCTTGGACCTTCATAGAGGAACTGTATTTTTTATTAAGATCTTATAGACTGACTCACTGTGTTTACTAATTCGGGTACTACTCAGTGCTGTTGGCTGCACAGTGTTTTATTTCAGTGTATCAGAGTAAAATGATCTGAATATAAATACATACACAACTGTTGAAAAATATGTATTATTTTAATTTGACTTAACAATTATCCACTATTTTGTGTTGGTTTATAAGTTAAAGTGTCTGAATTAGACTGGCATTTGGGGCTTTAATGTGACAAAAAGTGAAAAAAGTCAGAATAATTTTGCAAGGTACTGAATATTAGATGCCTGTGAGACCAGTCTCACTATCATCAACCAAATATCTTCCTTTCAACTACAAACTTAATTATATTTATTTGACAGTACCATTTTGAACTAATGTCATCTCAAGGCATTTTATAAAAAGTAATTTTATTTCAGTCATACATACATTTCAATTGATTGCAGTTATCAAACAATGCAGTCGAATTCAGTTCATTATTCAAATAAAAAAAAAATTTGTCTAAGGAAAACCCGCAGTTTGCATTGAGTCACTGATTTGCTTCATTCACTTCTCCTGGACGAACATGTAGCGACAGTAGACAATCACATGTGTCACTTTTACAGCACTCCCTCATACTGAGCATGCATGTATCAATAGTAGAGAGAAAAAAACTCCCTTTTCACTGGAAGAAATCTCCAGTAAAACCAGAACCTGGCTCAGTACAAGCGACCATGTGCCAAGACTCATGGGGTTTCAAAAGACATAGAAGATACACAAGAAAGAAACAGAATAACTTTCTATGCTTATGAAAAGTGAAAAGTTAATGGAAAGAGATGGAGAACGTTTAGTTTTTGGTAACATTATTGTAGCCGATGCCTCCAGATGTAGCTTTAATGGCACTAGCCACCAAATTTATTGGTTCAACTCAGTCGCTCTGAGAGCAGAATGTACAACTATTCTGTATGCATTTTGTTCCACTCTCACTTCCCATTGGTTTTAAATACTTTTAAGAAAATATTTATTTAAAGATTTTCAAATATTCCACATTTATGGACATATGTTTTGCTTTTCGAACCAAGAATAATTCAGTGAACAGGTATTGTTTTCTTTGACATAATTGAGCAGTTTTATTGATTGTGCTACTATTCTTACTTGTTTATGGTCAGTAGCCAGAAGGGTTTCTGTGCTGCCCTTCTTCCAAGACATCTGACCTCAGAAAGAAATAATTTAGTCTAACAGTACCACAGTAAGGTCAGAATATATGGTCAGCTTTGTTATTTACAATAAACTTTGACAAACTGTCAATGTTATAAAAAGAAATGCATTAGTAAATCGACCAGATGTCAGAATCAGACAATTTTACCTTAATTGGCTTTTATTGGTCAATGTGTACATGTATTAACTAACAGAAGGCATTTTCTTTGAGTTTGTTGAAAGCGGAAATAAATGTTTTGATGCTTAAATCTAATGATCGTTTAGTTTCTTCGTATTCTTTTGATTTCAAAGCTCTCTCTACCTCTATTGAAGTACCTGCCGTGCAGTTTTGGCTCTTTTATGTGTCATAGTTCCTATGTGAAATCTATTTAAAATCTTAATTGTTAAGATTTTAAATTAATTGTCAAAGAAAAGCCTTAAATTCAGACATTGATCTGAATGTCTGAATATGATGGGAGGGAAATTGCATGAGACATGAGATACAACAACATAACTGAAAAATGGCCTTTGGCTGTTTCTTACTCATGGCTGTGTTGGTGTGATGAAACAGCGATATGACTTAAGCGCTAATAGTCGTTCCTCGCTGCTTTGTAGGAATGGTGCTGGTGCGCACTGAATTGGGCCAGTTGGTGTTGGTTCCTCAGCAGGCTTTGGCCCAAGCCCAGGCTCAAGCCCAAGCCCAGAACAACATCTCCCCGAGACCTGCTGCTCCAACAACGGGAACATCCTTCAGAGTAACAACTCCACAGGTGAGACTCGCCTCCAGAGCTCAGTGCTAGATACCATGATGCAATGACATCCCTTGTTCTGGTGTGTTATGTCTCTGTGGCATGGTCTGCTTTTACACTCACTATCATCTGATTGTTTATAGGTAAGGACAAAAACTGGAAGCATGCTGCTCTTTGGTAACTTTCATATAGATTCATTCAAATTATTATTTTTTTAATCTCATTTTCATTTCTTTAGAAGACATTAGGTGTTTTTGTATGGTTTTATAGTGGAAACGGAAACAGCATAGTTTTGTTTGAGTTGAGAAACGTATAGGTATTCAAAATATAAAAAAAATGCAATAATGCAACTATTAATTGTAACCCCCCTCCCCCAAATATTTAATTTGTTAGGCTAATTGGTCTGTAAATGTAGCTACACTTGAACCAAACAGAACTTGATCTTCTTTTTAATCCATATATTAACCTTGTTAAAGAAAGTGCTAATGACATGCCCAATATTCTCATGTAAAGAATTTATTGCTGTCAAGCATTGTCTAGATAAAGTCTGAAAAGGTGGACGTGTTTTTTTTTACACTGATAGACATATTAGGACATCATAGTCAGGCCCCCCTTCATGCCAAATTATAACCACCTTATAATCGCCAATATCTGCTGACATTTGAACTTACTGGATCACAAAAATTTTAGGAAACATTATTTCCCTGTGAAGACTTTTGTAACCCTGCAGCACTCTTTGCACTCAATACGTCGTTCCTCCTTTTTTCCATAAGACGCATGTAGGAACCCAGTAAATCAATACAGCAGTACCCTGAATTGCTGCTAATTTGAGGTCTGCTAAGATAACATATCCAATGCAACAGACAATCATTATAATGGTTAAATTAATTTCAACTTATTTCTTGTAGCAGCTGCTTTGTGTGGAACAAAAAGTGAAAACTTTTTCTATGTAACACTTGGAAAGTGTAATCCACATATCTTCATTTCATTGCAGCTTAAGGTGCATTTTATATAATATTAGGGGATACAGCCATTTTTAGCTCTTGAGAGCAAGAGTGATCACAGCTAAGGTGTAACCCAATGTCTTTAGCTCTGCATAATCTGAGTTAATCTCACGGTTAGTGACCTTTGTGAAAACAAATTTGACTGATTGAATTTGATGAACGTTGATCTTTTTTCACACTGTTGAGCCTGAACCCTGTGAATAAATGCACGGCTTAACTCTAGTTGTTAATTGCAGTGTGATTGATATCTTAAAACGCCTAATTAGAACAAATGGATATACTTGATTATTTTATCCATAAATTCAATTGAGATTAATTGGTGAATTAACATCTCAGGGCTTCATAATGACTCCACGGGGTCCTCTCATAAAAATTTTACGGGTTGCTGAATCATTAATAGGAATTTGATTATTATCACCTGTGGATACATCATTCATTTGGAAGCTGGAACTTATGCTTCTGGGTGCACACCTTTGGAAAGTAATAGTGTTCAATTACAAGGTAGGTAAATGTTTAGGTCCTCTAAGTTCAGATTAGTTTTACTGACACAGCGCACCTGCCAGGTAAATAAATGTTTTTATGATTCAGAACAAACTATTTAGAATTTTCTCAGTCATTTATTGTGCTTTTTTTTATTTTTATTTTTTTTAATTCTAATAATAATGTTATTGGTCAAATCTAAAGCTTCAGT
Source organism: Brachyrhaphis terrabensis (assembly GCA_903067065.1). Taxonomy (NCBI): domain Eukaryota; kingdom Metazoa; phylum Chordata; class Actinopteri; order Cyprinodontiformes; family Poeciliidae; genus Brachyrhaphis; species Brachyrhaphis terrabensis. The sequence continues at coordinate 9,518 of CAEGAG010229338.1, read as the reverse complement.
TATTACTATAAATGAAATATGAGGATATGGCGTCCTTAAATGTTTCCAAAACTATTTATCTCTCAATAAATACAATCTAATTTCTAGGTTATTTGTTTATTTAGGGAATTGTATATCCCTTGATTTTTCACTGAGATGAAAATAGCTTCCATCCCTGTACACTATTGTGGAAGACATATAAATAATTAAAGTGTGTTATTATTGTTACTTGAGTTATTTCTGTGACTTACAGTTTTTCTGCTATTTGAAGAATATAAGCGTCATTAAGTGTATGTTATTTATGCTTACAATTACAATTCTTTTTGACTGGTTGTTGAATAATTAGTTTAAAAAAGGATGAAAAGCATTTTCTTTATAGAAGCCTGACACCCCAAGAGTAACACAGTCTTTTGACTATCACTTCCTATTTGTTTTTTGAATCTGTATGTTTTTTTTTGTGTTTCCCTTCAGTATGTCCAGTAAAGACACAAATATACCCATTGGATTAAAGACCTCTGTTTTTTGATAAAATGTGTGGCGTACGAAGGAGCTTACAGGGTCTAGACTAGCGAGAGCTTGCTTCTCTTACAGTATGATAAAAACACAAAATAAAATCCAGGGTAACCGCTTGTCTTCAGAAGTTAATATAAATGCTTTTATTGTAGGTCGGCCTTAGAATATTAATGAACAAAGTGCACTATGGTGACCTAAGAACACACAACACAGGACAGGGATAAAGTGTTTGAGAGGTTTAAAACAGAGTTAGGGTAAAAAACAATGTCCCAAGCTGTAAAAACCTCTTTGGAGCGAGTGTTGTGTTAAAACAGGAAACAGCCAAGATATTCATAGTAACTCTGGAGGAGCTGAAGAGATCCACATCTCAGGTGTGAGAATTGTAGAGTGGTTGAATAATAGCCATGAACTTCAGAGATCTGACCTTTTTTTGAGGAGTAGCAAGAAATTAAGCTATGTATTGTTTTCCTTCTGTTTCCACTTCAGTTTAATCTTCAATCAATAAACAACATTGAAGTTTGTAGTTATGTTTTAAAAGTAACTGAAAAGACAAAACATCGACAGTAGAGGGCAGCATTTCATTACTTAATTTTTCCAGTTTGGTTCGTCCTGCATTTTTATTCTCTGACAATTACAATTATCTATTCCTCCTAATTTCTGTGCATCCTTAAGATAAGACAATATTTTGGCAATATTTTGGTTTTATATCATTATGCTTTATTTCAAAAGTCAGTGAAAGCTAAAGCAGATTATATCTGGGGAAATATAAGAAGGTGGTAGAACTGACATAAAATGTTCAAAAACGCATCCTCTGGTTGGGTTCATATGCACAATGCCAAATATCAGGGTTTAAAATTCAGAAATGTAGCATTCTGTTGCATAATACAACCTTGCAGGTAGTTCTGCTTCCTCAAAGAATAAACTGTTATGCTTTTTGTCATTGAGTGGTTGTTCTCATTAAATGTTTTCACCTAAATATTCATGAGAAAAACTGTTAAATGTTAGACAGTAAGTTGGTCAGGGTGTTGTGGATAGAAATCTGTACCAGTTCAGAGCAAAACTTTGCTTCTAGCCAGCCAACCTGCCTCCATCCTGACATGCTCCGCTCAAAAGAGACTCGCAGATTGTCGTCGCCTCTCCCAGTCACTCTGTTGACAAATTAGTGGGCCGCGGCATTGCCATCTCAACAGGAAAAGCAGTAGCTGTGAAATGAAAGGGAATGGTGTTTATTCCCAGAGCTCAACCCCTCTGTCGGCCTGTCACTCTTCCTATGAGCCCGAGGGGAGAAACGGAAGGCATCCTGAGCTTCCTTCCTTCCATACCTGTTAAATCATTCATCATCCAACTGCCTGATTATTTTAAAAAGCTAACAAGGCTTTGGTTCTCCAGTGTGCTCATGTGGGAGTGAAAGTGAGCACGAGTGGGGCATAGCTGGGGGTGGGATGCACCCCGTGGCTCCTACCTCCCCCCCATTCATCCGCCATACACTGACTTCCCCCAACTCTTTAGCTCTACAAAACTTTTAGTGGCGGGGAAACTCCCTCCTCCTTTTCTTATCCTACTTCTGCACCGAAAAACTGCCCATGTTTTCACTGTGTGCATGAAACTGCAGTTTAGATGAGTGTAAAACTGAACAATGTATCGGATCACTATATCAATATATGCCTGGATGAAATTGTAATTGTATTTGAAGGGTCATTCATACTATAAATGCCATTACTACATTTAGCCAGTTGGATGCTCTCTGACTTCCCTTAATTCACATAATGTGTACAGTTGTAAGTGGCTAAGTTGCCAAAATTCAAAGTAAACTGCACCACATTTCAATATTCATCAAAAGTATTGCAATTACATGTTTTCCTAATATTGTACAGCCCCGTTTGAGCCTAAATTTGGAAGCACGTGTGTTTGTTGAGGTATTTCTATGACTGCTTGGTCTTCTCTGGGTGCCAGAGGTCAGAGCAGAAGGCTTCCTGGATTGTCTTGGCCAGGAGTTGGGCTATATAGTAGCGTGGCGTCACACTTCCTCCACTTATTGCTTTCCCTGGCTTACAAGGAAGACAGATCCAGCTGAAAACAAACAAACAACAAAAAAAAAGAAGTCTTTGTATCCAAACTAAAGGAGTGCCACCCTTAACAGTTTTAAAACAAACTACAGCAGAATGTCTATTAGGTTGGCAACAAGAGCAAATAGCCCAACTAATTATTTGGCCAATATTAACTTGCTCTAATTATGTTATTCTCTGTTTATATTTTTATAAGCTTATTTGTCAATATTAAATGCACAATAAATGTTCTGGATAATACTTTCAGAGCAGCAATAATCACAATATGTTTGTGTTAGCAACAGGAGGAATAAATGTGGTTTTTCTGTTTTTAAATGAAAGCAGTTAGATCATGTTCTTTACTTGTATCAACATTTTTGTGTGTAAATGCTGTGAAACAGTTATCTTACTCTAAATAATAAGCTGAAGTAAAAATACAGCTTTGCATGGCTAAAAAGTGTGTTTTAAAACAATTAGTCATTTACGTATGGTGAAATAGTCATAATTTCTCTTTCATGTCAGGGATTTTCTTCAAACGACTATAGAGAAATTTAGATTCCCCGACTTAAAACGGAAAGATCAGAAGATTTGAACCGTCTTTCTGCGACGCAAGCTGTCAAACTGCTAGAATAGTGAATTGCTTTTCAGACAGAGGTCCCATCATCTAATAGAGACATTTTTTTATTTGAGCTTTGATGGAGGAAACAGATTACTTCACCCTGCCTTTAAGATTATTCCAGCTTTCCAGCACAACATGCTTTGTTCCACAATTTCCTTCCATTTACACACATAACATGAATGGAACAGCCAGTGCCTGCATGACATCCTGATTCTCTGCAACTTGACTTTGTGTCAGTCTTAACCGCCGCCATCATGCTTACACCACCTCATCTCCTCCTTGTGACCTTTCTCTACGTGTCTGCGAGGCACGCTCCGGCTTTATCCTTATCCTGTTGCTCTTTTTCTTTCCAGCAGTCTCCTGCAACTTCTCAGACCACAAGGCCGTGCCCTTTGACACCGGCCAAAATGGCACCTTCTCCCTCTCCCACACCTTCCAGCCCTGCCCTCCAGACCTCTTCCTCCTCTTCTTCCTCCTCCTCCTCTTGTCCTGCACTCCGTCCTGTGAGCTAACACTCCTCGAATGATGAATTCATGTTTTATTCCTGCAGCCGTCCTGATAGCTCATGTCAAGAAACAATGTGGCTTTGTTTTAGGCTTTGGTTAGTCTGCTTTATTTGAGCTCAAGTTCATTTGCCTAGAAATTCTGGTTTGTTCGGGGAGGTGTGAAGCACAAACCTAAAAATTTAGGCCTGGCGCAGTACTAGTGGGATTGTTAGCATGTGTTCTTTTACCCAAGACAAAAGAGAAATCTTACAACCACAAAAATCTGATGCCATTCCATTTTTGTTTGCATTTTGTGAAGGACGGTGCGCTCATGTCTTCTTCAGAGGTTTTCGTGTTGTTTCCTTCAGAGCTTCTTGATGCAGCGCTGAGTACGCTTCAATTTCTGCTTTTTCTTGTCAATCATTCATGCACTTATTATTAAATAAAATATAAAAAACAACACTACCGCAGAGGCTGTAGTGTTATGCCGGTAAGGTGGTGCCAGCCATGAGTGAGCATCAAGCATAGGTTTAATAGATAACTCTGTTTCCAAGCTTCTTGCTTGTCACTCCCTCCCCTCTCCTCTTCCTTTTCTGTTAAAAGATGTCCGCTGAAGTCAGGAGACCAGATGTGACAGGAGCGCCGTGGCGCCTGCCTCCTGTTCTCTGTGGCCTTGCTGCGAGCAAAGCGTCACGTCCTGTTTGTCTCTCTGTCTCTTCCTTGCTCTTCCAGAAGGGCCCTGTGGCGCCGACCGTGGCAGTGACGGCTCCGCAGCAGACGCCCATGGTCATGACCCCCCAGGCTCAGGCCCAGCCTACCTCCCAGCCAGCGGCACAGACGCAGACGTGCGTCGCAGCGGGCCCTGGAGCTCCGGTCGTGTCCCAGGTCTGCTCTCCGCCGTTTCCCAGGAGGCCAGCGTTGTTCCTGGCATGGACAAGGAGTCTCACACATGCCCACAAACATTTGCACCCATGCATTCACACTAGTGCATACCCAAGGACATGCAGCCAACATGAACTCTTGCTTGTTTGTAAGGCTGAAACGATTAAGCGGATTAATAGTGATGAAATGGTTAATGAAACAATCGTCAATTAATTTAGTAATTGATTAATTTTTAACTGGAACATACAGACTCAAAAAAAGGCCAATTTCTGAAAGAGCAATATTCTCAGGGGAATAATTAAGCCAACACCATACCAAAGATGTATACATTTTGTATTTAAGATAAAAAAAACATTTGTCTGTAAATGGATTCTAGCTAAAACTTCTCAAGAGCCATAGTCTTAGCTTCACCAGTTCAAATTCTGTAAAACAAAGTCTCCTATTAAGGACCTTTTGCTATCCAATTGTTAATCAATGATAATAATAATAATTAAAAAAAATCAACAATTCAACCCTACACTGTATTGACTTTTTTTTTATCTGCAGCTGTATCCTTTGCTACAAATGATCAAGCATACACAAAGAAATGACATGTTATTGCATTATAAAATGTTGATTTTCTTATTTACGAAAGGGATTGATGTATTTATAATGTGGTATAAAAAAAGGATTAAATGAAAAATTTTCAGAATGTGCCTATTTTTTTTTAGCTGACAGATTGTCAGAATAATCAATGGATTATTCAATTACTAAAATAATAATTAGTTGCAGTCGTACCGTTAAGCAATCAGGAATGCAAAAATCTACATAGTCACATGAACACAGGGAAACATACTTTAAATGCAAACAGATCCGCACTAGTGCATAAATATCCATGTGACCAGTAGCATGATTGGAAACATTCAAAATGTCAGCAACTTTTAGCTTAGATAGAAATATCTATTCTCTGTAAAGATAGATAGAATAGCTTGATCTTTATTTTCTAATTTAATTCATTTTCCTATTTATTTTTTGTTTTTTTTAAACATGGTAAAAAATATTCACTTTGTTTCACAGGAGATGCAAGAAAATGTGAAGAAGTGTAAGAATTTCCTGGCTACACTTATCAAGCTGGCGTCTCACAACTCTCCATCTCCTGAGACTTCCAAGAACGTCAAAGCTCTGGTTCAGGATCTGCTGGTGGGTGTGAGAAACCAAACAAACTGTATTGTCTTCATTATTACATAAAGTGTATAGCAGCTTCTTTTAATATGGCAGATATTAATAAAATGGTATTTCTTGAACATCTGAATAACATCAGGAGGTAAATAGCATAATTGAACTAGTCAACTTTGACCTTTTGTGTGTTTTGTATTGAATATTTCCAACCTGTAGATGGCAGCATGAAACTTTTTCCAAAATCTACTTTCTGAGCTCATGAATTTTCAACCTTCGTTTTATAATATACTTTAAGGTTTTAGGATGGGGATTTGAAAGGCTTATTGTCTTTGCAAGTGTTTGTGTTTCTACATATTATGTCTAGATCACAGTGTTAATCTGTCTGGTTCTTATTTCTATCATTTCTACCCAACAGGATGCCAAGATTGAACCAGAAGAATTCACCAGCAGGCTGCAGACTGAGCTCAAGTCGTCTCCGCAGCCTTACCTGGTGCCTTTTCTCAAGGTGGGGTTTTTGTCTGGGGATATCTTTTTAATCTATCAATTAAAATTAAAAGGCTAAATAGATTTATTCTGGTATTAATAGCTGCACCAGACATTTCTTTGAACTTTTTTACATTTTCTCACATTACGACCACAAAGTTCATTTTATTTGGAGTTTCTGTAACAGACCAACAACAAGTAGCTCACAATTATGAAGTGGAAGGAAGAGTGCACTTAGTTTTGAATTATTATCACAAGTAAATATCAAATGTGTATGGTATGTTTGATATGCATGCGCCACTTTTAGTCATAATTTAATAAATAACAATAAAACAACCAGTGTACCCAGCTGGTGAACTTGTTGTTACAGCTGTATATGCTGCTTTGTGTTGCTGCGTGACTGCAATCTTCATGACCTCCCTGTGTGCGTCAACAGAAGAGCCTCCCGGCCCTGAGGCTGTCTTTGCTGAACAGTCAGCAGTCCCTGACCCAGCCCCTGCAGCAGGGAGTCAAACCAGCAGCCGGCGGCACCCCTCCTGCCATGGTAGCTGGGCCAGCTGTCCGCATACGGCACCCTAACAGCGTCAGCACCACTGCGGGTGCCAGCGTGCTGCCCGCTGGGACCATCGGACATGCAGCTGCCATGGTACGTACAGAGCAGAGCTGTGCTCCGGTGCAGACACAAACACGACAGCCATGTTCACGAGCATGGGTCCAATTTAAATTGAACTGAAGCCCTCAATGACTCATGAGAAGAAAATGCTTATAGTGTTTTTTTCTTGACATCCTGAATTCATTAAACGGGTATGAGGAAATCCTTTGGATCACTGTTATATCATTAGTTATCGGTTGATGGGTTTTTATATCAAGCTGTATTGTTTTGCTGGAGAATGTAGAATTCTGTGATTTAATGCATCACATCTAAGAGTGAGTTTGGTAACTTCAGTGATTGGGAAAGAATAGATTTGGATGCACTCAGATCTCTGAAAGTACCCCACCTTTGATAAATGGACCTCAACAAATTGCAGAAAAACCAAATGCTTTCTGTTCTGGTATCATTCTAGCTAGATATTTGACCACTCTTCTTATCAGAAGTGGTGAAGTTCATTTAAATTTGTGGGTTTCTGGCACAAATCGTGGGTTTTAAGCACAGTCTCTATATTTTTATTCATGCTGAGGTTAGGGTCATCCCACAATGCTAATATAATTCAAAAATCTGTTTTCTTGTGTTTTTGCCTCATTGTCTGGCTGGAATGCCCAGTTCTGTCCAAGTTTCAATATTCTGACCCAAACTTCTGCCCTCCGAGGAAAGAAAGTTGGTTAGGATCTTGAGGAAGTCAAAATGCCTTCTGGAGAAAATGAGAAGGTATTGAAAAGTTGATTTGTCTCAAATCAACTTTTGATTTGAGACAAAAGTTGAGTCATTTGATCCCATGACAAGAAATATGTTTGGAGGTGTCAAGATGAAACTTTCAGTGGAAAGAAACATGTCACCAGCTTCCAAGCTTGATGATGGTAGCATCATACTAAGGGTCGTAAAGGTACTGATGCATTGCACAAAGTGGATAAAATATAAACCAAAGACTAAACCTCTAAATACTTGAGCTTCTTTCCAAATCAACAGTTGGATGATTAAAACTTGGATGATCCAACAGGATAATTACAAACACATATCAGAACTTAATAGAGTTTAAATAATGTTTTATTACATTTCACTGAGTTTAAACACGACATAATAGATAGCTGTAAAACAGAAACCTTAATAATGGGTTTCATTTTTTTTTGCTGCTCTCAAACCTTGAAATCTTTGCAAAATTCAAGTCATGCAGGTGTCAAACAGACAAACAGAGTGGGTATCACTCTGTTTGCTGGTCTCCTTCTGCAACTACAGGATCTCCTTTAAGAGTCAAACTTATTAATGTATCTAATTACACAGAAAGACTGCCTCTTGTCAGCCATGTGAAGGTCAACTAAATCACCACTCCACCTGTCTCCAACAATCAGTGAGAATGTGCCCAGATTGAACAGAAATAGATTATAGTTTGAAGCCCCAAATGTGGCTGTTCTAAAGTCAAATATTTAGTGTTTGCATATGACATTTGTACTTTGTGCACAATTATTAGACGAGAGCAATTTGACCATATTATCATTTTTATGCATACTATCCACGCTGAATAAACTTGGATGTTTATTGGGTTTAAACTTATCAGGTGATGTGTATTTGTGTAATGAAGGAAGGTGTGGCTTCAGGACATCAACACCCTTTTATCAAGCTATACATAATTATTAGGCAGCCTCTATTCCTCACAGCTAATGGGACCAAAACAGATTTAACTCACTCAAAAAAATAAAAAATTGTTAAGTCTTTGAGAGGGTTGCAGCACTTCCAAGATATTTATGTGTGATCACAGAACCACCAAACCTTTTGCTGTAGATCGTCAAAAGTGTTGTAAAAAATGTTGGCAGAAAAAGTTGCAAGTTAACACAAAGAATTGGAGAGGAACTCGTACTCCTCTTTGTGTTAATAATGCTCTAACTTTTATCAAAAGTTCACCAATCAGAACTTTGTGGCTTATTTTTGGCCTGGTGACGTCAACGTTGGCTTTTCTGCTGTGAGGTTTATTGTATTAGGAATGTTTATGATGTGAAAGAAAACAGTCCCCGTAAAATGCGGTATTAGTATTTTAAAACAAAGACAAGAGTTTTATGGAGGGGACATTTTAAGCATATGTAACCATCTTAAATTCAAAAGGCAGAACTAGCATTACAAAAACAGCTGTCCCTTTGTGCATAATGTAGAAAATTTAGATCTGTACCCAAACTTCAAGATTTTCAGAACACTGCCAACATTACCATATTCATTATGTCCTGTGATGGAGATTGGAAGCACAAAATAATAAAAAAGCTACTTTACTGTTCTCTATTCCCCCTTTCCCCGTATAAGGAGTCACAAAGTCTTTCTCTCTCACTCTTTTGCAGCCTTAATAAACCATAGACATGTTAGTTACCTGCTGAAGAACTTCTTATCTACCTGTTCTTCTTTTCTTTTTAATTTAAGCACCTGATTGATAGTCGAAATGATTAACTTGGACTCTCTTTCTCTCAGTAATGTATCCACACTGTATACTCTATCTCTAGGTGTTGAGATAATAAGAGTAGATGAACTGCAGAGCCCACATGTAGAAACCAGTATGTACAAAAGATTGTTAATTATGTGTTTTTAGCCCTCTAGTTTAGTTTTCTTTATTGGGGTGTTTTGGATGTAGTGGTTTGTTTTGGCCACTGGGTGGCTTCATGTTCATATTTGCTACATCTTGTTTATGAATCTGAGCGTTGGGTGGTGCGGCTCTCAAG